>PVKE010006473.1:0-54213 GCA_004027555.1 Craseonycteris thonglongyai | reverse complement strand
TGAGTGTGTCCATAGGTCTCTGTGTCTTTGTTACTTTCACTTTTATATTCCACCTATAAGTGAGGTCATGTGTTTCCTGATTCTTTCAGTCTGACTTATTTTGCTTAATAAGATGGTCTCTAGGTCCATCCATGTATTTGATTTTTTGTTCCAATTATCAATAGTATCCTTTTTCTTTTTGTTGTGTTATCTAGAAATACAGTTGATTTTTTGTCTATTAATATAGGAACTTTGCTAAATTCTTATATTCTAATAGTTTATCTGTGTATTACCTTATATTTCTATGAATACAAAATCAGTATTGATTTTTGTATATCCATCTTGTAACTGACCAACTTTCTTATTAGTTCTAACAATTTGAGTATTGAGGCTCTTGGATTTTCTACATAAAAAATCATATTAACTTATAATTATGAGGGTTATTTCTGCCCGGTGAAGCAGTATAGAGGAGCTGTTAGGTACACAGAGTCTGAAATTAAACTATCTGGGTTTGAATACCAGACTCATTACTTATTATGTAACCTTAAGTAATTTTCTTAATTCCCTGTGACTCAATATCATTAATTGTACAAAGTAAACTACTTCATAAGTAACTATAAACATTCAGTGAATTAATACACTTAGCACAGAACCTATCAAATAATGAGCATTTGTTTTTTCTTATTTTATTGTGCTGACTACTTTTCCAATATAATATTGAATAGTGGTGGTATTTTCAAGGACCTGAAACTTAATGCTGTAATATTTCCTTCTAGTATTTATTTATTTATTTTATTTTATTTTTTATTTTTTGTAGACATAATTTTGTTTTTCATCTGTTTGACTGGACTTGTGAATCTGGTGTTAAACTCTGCAAGAGGGAGATACTTTTCCAGAAGTTCTTTTATTATTATTATTATTATTATTAATTGTTAAATTTATTGGGGTGACATTGGTTGGTAAAAATTACATAGGTTTCAGGTGTACAATTCTACATTACATCGTCTATATGTTGCATTGTGTGCTCACCACCCAGAGTCAGTTCTTCCATCAGCATGTATTTGATGCCCCCTCCTCCACTCCCTTCCCCTTTCCCCACAAGGTAACTATGGAACTATTGACTGTATTCATGAGCTGGGAATCTGATCCCTGGACCTCACAACCACAAGACAAGTGCTCAACCTGTTGAGCTGTCCTGGCATCTCCTTTCCTCTTGTTGTTGTTTTTATCACTGAGTAATATTCCACTGTGTAAATGGACCGCAACTACTTCATTCAGTCATCTATCAAAGGACACTTTGGTTGGTTCCACAACTTGGCCACAATTAGTGCTATGATAAACATTGGGGTACATATATATTTGCTGACTAAGGTTTTCAAGTTTTGGGGGTAGATACCCAGAGAGGGATTGCTGGGTCATATGGTAATTCTATTCTTAATTTTTTATGGAATCTCCATACTGTTCTCCATAGTGGTTGCACCAATTTATCTTCCCTCCGTCAGTGTATGAGGGTTCCTTTTTCTCCACAGCCTCCCCAGCACTTATTATCCCTTGTCTTGTTGATCATAGCCATTCTAACAGGTGTGAGGTGGTACCTCATTACGGTTTTGATTTGGATTTCTGTAATAGCTAGTGACATTGCAGAAGAAGCTCTTTTTGTCAAACTGTGTTGTTCACACAATGATGAAAAGCATGAATAATGGAATTACTTGTTTTTATACAGGATCATTGAGATCCTTTTGCAGAAGAAGGCACAGGCCTTTCACCTTCCTGCAGATTCATCGCTGCAGCCTTTCCAAAGAGGTGCTGTTAAGCGGTGATACTCCTTTGGGTGTTTGGGAAGAGGTTGGCCACACAGGGCTGGAGGCCAATTCTTTCTTCAGACAATGTGACATTGCTGCACTTTTCATTTTAATTATATTACAATAAGCTGGAGCATGTCTGCAGTTATTTTTATTTTCATATAGCGTATGTAGATAAACTTTTTGAGTCATTGTCTGAGAAGGCCTTCCTACTGGAAAGACCACCTGAACGGCATCAGTTTTGCTCTAATTTCCTCCAGTGTTATTTATTTCTCATTTTTCTGCAAGTTTTTTTTATCTTTCTTTTATCGTACTAGTTTTTGTTTGTTTGTTTGCTTGTTTGTTTGATGACACACTATTACTTACAGAGTTGTGTTCTTCTTTGGAAGCTTTTTTATTTTATTTTATTTTATTTTTTGGGTTTTGTTGTTTTACTCTTAACAAGTTATTTAATCCAGTGTGGTACAAATAGCACGACACATCCAATTCTTCTTAAACATTTTCTGTTTCTGTTTCATGAAAGCCACCTCTTTTTGCATCATGTTGAGTTACCAAATGATTCCCTAAAATGTTCTTGAAGTTTCTGTAAGGTATTTTCAGATGAATTTCCTCTATTTCAGATGATGGTCTCTCTGTTTTTCTTTTTTATTTCTTTTATCTTTTCATCCTGTTTATTCCCCTTCCAAGTTGACTGCCGTCTAACTGGTCTGGTGAGTTTTGTCTTTTATTCTAGGTCTCGGAGATGATCTTAGTGGGAAATTAGGACAGGCTGCACTAGGTTCTCTTGGCCATTTTAAGCCAGATGTTTCCATCCAGAGTTAAATATTTTAGCAACTCATGACTTCCCAGGTCGCCTGCAGGAATACAGCCATGTAGCAAAACTGAAGGCCTCTCTTTGCCAGCCTTGATCATCGGCAGCACAGAGGACCAGGGATTGTGATTTCAAAGGCTGAGAGTCCCCAGAAGATTTGTCCTAATAGCCAAGTGGGAAATAAAAACCCCACTGATTACAAGTGAGGGAACCTGGGTTCTCAAGACTGTGTCACTGACCAGCTGCCATCAGTGTTGGGCAAATTGTATTGTAGTACCTCTCAGAGTCTGTCTCCTTGTATCCAAAATAAAGGTTTGGGCCAAATGCTCTCCAAATCCTGCTGTTCCAGAACTGGGTGGTTTTACCAGTTGGCCTGGAATATCTGCTAGAAACCTGTTCCTTGGGGGGGCTCCTCTTTTGCTCTTCGACTTCCTGCTGAGAGGGAAGCAGAGGTAGGAGACACATGGGCTGGGGACAGAACCTGCAGAGGAGGGACAGCTGGAGGGGCAAGCTGAGATGCACAGGCCTGACACCCTCCTCTGGGAGATATGCCCTCTGGGGCTACCCTGGGCCTTTTCCAGTCCCCTTCTCTGCATAAGCACATTGGCAGACCTCCACGGACATCCCACCCCAGTCTCCTAAGTCCCCTTTGGTGACATTCTACTGGAGGTAAAAGTAAGACAAGAAATGAAACTTATTTTCTGAGACACTGCAGTGAAGAATGGTGGCTGGATGTCTTCCATGTGATAATAAATGGACACTGGGGAGTTGCTATAACACTTGTCATGACCAACCTGCCTATAATCCTCCCAACAGCCACAGGGGTGGGGGTAGTGGGTGAGGAAGAGCAGAGTTTTATCATTGATCATCCATGTTTTCCAAATGAGAGGAAGAGGGTACTACGGAGAAACCCAGATGGGCAGAAATTTGCCCCATGTCAGAAGTGAGGCCCAAGGCCTAGCTCAGGCACTCGAGGGGCTGGGATGCATTATACACCAAGCCTCCTGTGCTTCTGCATCTCTGCTCTTGGGACACGAGCCCCTCCCGGGTCTCCAGAATGAAGGGCATGTGTGTGGCCTCTCATGTGCATGGCCGCCTGCTCTCTCATTCCTTCTGCCTCCTCTCTCCTTTTTCCCTCCTGCTCCTACATCCTACCCATAGTAGTTGCTCTAATAAGCCAGCTGCAGCTCTCTGACTAGCACGCAGGTCGTTCACCCTGAGTGCCTTCCCTGTGACTGTCCAGGATAATTTGCCAAATGGCCCAGCGGTTCGTCTTGCCAGGGCTCTGCCAGAGTTCACAGTCAGAAGGAAGGGAAAGAAGCAAAACCCCAACAGTGAAGAACGGCTCCAAGTCCATTTGCATGGTGTATCTTCTCTGTCTGTGCTCTCAGCCTCCCAAATGGACATTGGGCTGGCTGTCCCTGGCTCCACGGCCTGAGTGAATTGGCCTCTGGTCTGTCAGGAAAGCCAGCTCCCAACTTGGAGACAAAGCCATTAAGTCTCCTGTCTGACTCAGCCATTTGGAGAAACGAGAGTGAAGTTAGACTTTAGCTCTCAAGGGCCAAGTTCACGGTACTGGCTCCATGGTGGTCTGGACCAAGGTAACCTTCAATAATAAGGTCAGGAATCACGGAGAAGAAGGGAACGCTGCAAAGCATCTTACAGAACCAGTTACAGTGTCCAAATTTTAGAGAGCACAAGACAATCAAATAATTAGGAAAGATGCTGTCCCTTGCAGCCCATCATGAACTTCCCAGGTGAGTCATCAGTGTCCCTGGTACCCTCCCTCTGGCCCTCAGCAGCCAGTGGACATGTGTAGACCTTGAGCCCCAAGTCTCCTGTGTCAGAACCCTCCTATCCATGTCCCTGTTGACAGTATTTCAGCACCGATCCCTTTGCTAGCCTGAGAAGCCTGCATTGCTAAAACGGATTCATGTTATGCCTTCCTGAATGTTAAATATACGAGGGCTGTCTGGAAAGTATCCAGCCATGCAATATGAAAAATGGAAGCATTTATGGCTGGGTTTTTTTCCGGATAGCCCACATATACTCTCAGGGGATGTAATTCTTCTATCTCTGCCTCCCTATTTGAATTCAAGGGATCCTGGTATTATTTTTAAAGCTCTTGAATATGCACATTCATTTCAGAGGAAGGGTGCCTTTTGGACACTGCCACCTCTCCCTTGGGCTTGCTATGCTGTCAGGACCAAAGGGCCACCTCTTGCAGAGCAGGAAGGTAGAGGGAGCTTACATCTCTTCTTACCTCAAAACCCTGTATAGGTTTCTTAGAACAAGGCTGGAGGTGCAGATGTGAACTCACTTTTGTAGTCAGTTTTCCAGCACAACTCCAGCCCCTGTGTGTGTGCCCTTCTTGCTGGAAGGGGTCACTCTCCCCCTTCACACAAGCCCTTGTAAGAGGGCAGCTTCAGGCTGTCTAGCTGAAAGGTAGAAATGATTCTCCTAAGGTACCGTGTGCAAACCCATATGCTTTGCGGTTGAGAGTCAGCACTAGCAAATGCACACCCAGTGCCTTCCTCTCTCACCCCCACCCTGTGCCCTGGCAAGATCACATTGAACTATTCAGGGAAAGTATTTACTGAATGCAAGGAGAATAGAACACTTGTGCATTATTTATTAGGGGCTAACAATACCCATCATAGGTAGAATGTATTTAGATATAAATTAGTGATGCTAGGAAACACCAATGGTCCAAAGCCTGTTAGGATCCCTGACATGTATGTAAAAACACAAAACTGTCTTACCTTTCTGTGAGGCAGGGAATAGGCTATGGGACAACTTCATAACAAAAATGAAAACTTTTAACCTTCTATCTGCCATTAGACCTCTGGGAAATTCATCTACCATTGAGTAACTATTAGAAAATCATTCCAAATTATGAATTTTTAAAGATTTATTTTATTGTTTGAGAGAAGGTGAGAGAGAATGAGAGAGAGGAGGGCCCAGAGCAGTCTCCATAGTTGTACATCTTTAGTTGTGACATGTTTTCATTTCACACAAGTAAATGTGGGGCCACGCAGGGCAGGAACTGAACGAGCCACCACCCACTCCACTCCTTCATGGGAGGCTAGAACCTTCGCCACAGTGCCATTCCAGAGGTTATCAGTTGCAAGTTGCGCTGCAGTTCAGCATATGGGTTTGCACAGGCCAGGGCTGTGAATCCAGCCCCTGACCTCATGATTCAAGGCAAGTGCTTAACCTCTGAGCTATCCCAGCATCCCTTAATTTATGAATTCTTAACCTCATCTTCTTTCTCTATAAAGGAAGAAAGGATATTTGCATTTACTGAGCACCTACTTTGTTCCCAGCATTACAGCTAGCCTTTCAATGTCCAGAATGGTAGGCATTTATATCTTCATTTTATAGACAAGGAAACTGAGGCTGAAGGTCATGCAGCACAAATGTGGCCAACGGGGAATTCAAAACTAGGCCTCAGTGTCAAGCTGAGACATACCCTACATTGGCCCACCCCTGGGAGTAGAAAGCAGAGGCTGCCTTCTGTATCAGTTATCTGTCACTGCAGTAACGCTTCATGACATAGAACCACAAAACCAGTGGCACGAAACCATGAACATTTGTTTTTGCTCAGGCGTCTGGCTGAGCTAGGTGACTGCTGGCCACGCTCAGGTGGTCGCGGCGGGGCTCACTCCTGCACCTGCAGTGGTGGTGGCCAGGTGGACTTCCAATGGCATGAGCAAAGCACACAGCTTCTTGAGGCTTGGGCTCGGAACTGCCACTGTCACTTTTGCCACATTGGGTTGGCCAAAGCGAATCACCAGCCTGGCCAGATCCGTGGGAAAGGTGAACACACTCCACCTTGTGCTGGGAGGAGCTGCAGAATCACGTTTCAGGGGAGGGGAAGAATTGGGACCAGTTCTCCCTTGGTTCCCTGTTTCCCATCAGCCTCAGCTCCCTCCGCTCGCTCCTCTCAAAGCCGTTTTAGTCACCCTCGGGGGCAGAAGAAAGGGGAGTGCTAACCTGGTCTACACAGAAAGTGATGTTGGCCACGTGGAGGGTGGTGAGGAGTCCTGGGAAGGGAGGGAGTGCCGGTCTGAGATGGAACAGCCACAGGATTCCTGGAGGACAGGGATGGGCCAGAAAGCTCATGAGAAAGAAACAACAAAGTTGAGAGGAAAAAGGAGAGGCAGGAGTTTGAGACTCAAATCTAGAAGATCAGAGATGAGAGGACAAGGCAGAGGAGGATGTTTCCCGACCCTGGAGACCTGGTCTAGAACTCAGGCCGCGCTGGTCGTGCAGCTGATGTGCTGGGTGCCTGCCTGCTCAGGCTGCCTTCCACCAGCACAGAAGTCATGAGAGCCCCGTAGGACCCCGGTGAGGTGTTCCCAGAGCTTAAAGACGCTGCTCCCCGAGCCTGAAGCCTGTCCTCTGGGAGGGAGGATGCTCCACCAGGGAGGCGGGAAAGTGCTCCTGAAAGTGGCACCTGCCCCATATGGGACTTCAGAGGTAGATCGGATTGCATGTAATAACAGTTCGCAGGTACCCACCCGTGAGCCCTGTGATTCTTCTGACCACTGGAAGAGAGACGAGAGGAGGGGGTCACTGAGAAATAGTGTTTGCATGTGGTTTGGGAAAATAAGTCAAATCATACCAAGCACAGGGAGAGGATATGGACAGCACATCCGTCACACAAAGGTGGAAGGGACCTGAGCCATCATGTCCGGGCCAGTCACCACTTGGACGAGGAAGGCCCAGAGAGGCACAGAGATCACACCCACATCACACAGCCAGTGGATGGCAGAGCTGGGCTTTGAATGTAGGTCGAATGGAAACTGCCCTGCCCCTATTCATTTTTATCTTCTTTAGTTATCTCAAGAAAAATAAGGTGACCGACTCTTCTGCTTCAAGCCTTAGGGTTGTCATTCATGTCCGTGAGACGTATTTTTGTGTGTGTCAACTGAGGCTGTGGTGTAGAAGCCTGAAGAGCCCTTCCAGTACTAATAGTTCTGTAGCAAGCTTATCCAACCTGTGGGCCACAGGCCATGGGCCACATGGGGCCCAGGACAGCTCTGAATGCGGCCCAACACAAATTGGTAAACTTGCTTAAGTTTACCAATCATTTCACCCTGGGAACTCAGCAGTTTGAAAACTGCCGAGGCTGTAACTGACTGGCCCCCTCTGTTATTAATCACAGATGCCTCTGTCTGTGTACACCTGCCTGTCTCAGGTTGGTGTCCACAGGAGACAACCAGCATTCCCAACCTGAGATGATATTGTTCCTGCCTAAAAAAAAAAGAGGGAAATGGCATTGTAGCCTGGGTAGGTAGCCTCATTGTATTCCTCCCAGTCTTTATAATAGAAATGAGCTCTCCAACCCCCATGGCCCACACAGGGACCACTTGCCTTGGAGAGGAAAGAAAGTCAGGAGTAGCTGAGGGCTTTTCAGATCTGCTTCCCCGCCTCACCGTCACATAACACGCACGGCAACCTGCAGCATGCCCTCCTGCTCTTCTACCAGAGGGAGAAGCAGCAGACCCGAGGGACCTCACGCCTTCCAAGGGCAGAATCTGCCTTACGTAGCTGGAACCCGGCCGACTGGATTCATCATCACCACTGATAAACACCCACTGTCTGTGGGGTTCTAACATACACTCAAGGAGACCTGGTTTTAAGGTAGAAACAAACTCTGTGTATGTGTGTGTGTGTGTGCACAGGTGTATTTAAAATTCAAAGATAGTAGGATTACTTATATCTTCAAAATGAAAGAAGGAAAAGTCAGGGTGGAAGCGTTTAGCAAAACAAAGTGTGATCACTTGTTAGTTATTACCTTAGGAGTGACTCCTTTATGGCAGACAGCACCTTCCAGGGAGGGTGGCCATTACAGGGGGGTGGGAAAGTTCAGCTTCCAGAATTTCTTTTTTGTGAGGGTTGGTGCCCAGGTTCAAATCTTAAGACATATCAGTGTGAAGACTGATGATCCTCAACTGGTCGCAGAGAGCAGCCTGCCACACGTTGCTACAAGCAAGGCACGCCCCAACCCAGGGCTCAGAAGCAACACTGGCAAGCCAGGACTTTGAGAAATACAGAGAGCCATCCAGGAGCACCCATGAACTGCTGCCTTTGGGGACACATCAGTCTAGAGTAAAGAGTTTCCCTAATCTGGGGCCTGAATGCCCAACGGGATTTGCTTGGGGGAGGATCGCTCCAAGCCACGGCTGTGTGACAGCCTTGAGTGAGCTGGGATTGCTTCCCAGTAATTTTTAACATGTGTTCTCGTGGAAATTTGTGATTTGTACAGGCTGTGGTATTTAACCCTTCCCAGTCACTTTTCTGAAAACAAATATGTCTGCGAAGTGTTCAGGACTGAAAACGTCAAGACAGCACTTGTCGTCAACATCCCAAGCATTCATTTATGTTCATGCCCCAGAAGGAGTTGGGTGAGAATGTTACACAGGCCTGATCCCTGCCTTCTAGAACCTGTACAGGAAGGCAGCGGTAGTGACACATAGATGAATGTCCTGGCCATATATGCCACTCCAGATGTGAACACACATCTGCTAAATCAGAGACACCACATAGCCTAATTGCCGTACACAGGACCTAAGGTCCTGTCGTTGTTACTTTGGGTTCCTCGACCACCCTCAGCCCTGGGCTTCTTGGCCTGGCTTCACATCAGATTAGCCAAATTAGAATTAGCTAAACCAATATTTTCATAGTCTTTCCTCCCTGTTGTTGTTGTTGTTGTTATTTTGCCTTAATTTTTCAAAGTCTGGAAGAAGGAGATTTGGATTGGGATGATACCATCATTCTGTCATTTCTAATTTCATTCTGTTAACAATTTTTGGAGTCACGTGGGTGGAAGCTTTGATTTTGAAAAATTACACACTTTTAAGTTTGACTCCAGAAAGTAATTTCAGCTCAGCTGTAAACAATTCTAGAGGGTGACTATGAAAGAGGAACTCCCTAAGCGGGCTCCCCCATGGGGACCTGGAGTCATTGCTCGCTTCACAGCACCCCATTTCAGAGATAAAGAACTTTAAGGGTGTGCTGGGGGGTAGGAAGTGGGGTGAAGGAGGAAGCAATGGAGTCCGAACCAGACTACGTAAAAAAAAAAAAAAAAAGCCCTGCTCTTTTCCTCCTTGCTCCCTTCCCCCCACTAACTGATGCCTTCCATCACCTGGAGGTGAATGGGGAAGGCTGGTTATTGACAGCTGGGCAATTTGCACAATAAAGTTTAATGGTTTACAGCCCCTTGTATGACTTTGTCAATGTTTTCAATGGATCACCTTCTCAGGTGCGAGCACTGACTGTCTCCTTCTTCTCTGTCCCTTCCAGCGTGCAAACGCAAAGAGCAAGAACCAAACAAAGACAGGAACAATTCCCAGAAGAAATCCCGCCTGGTGTTCACGGACCTCCAACGCCGAACACTCTTTGCCATCTTCAAGGAGAACAAACGCCCATCGAAAGAGATGCAGATCACCATTTCCCAGCAGCTGGGCCTGGAGCTCACGACAGTCAGCAACTTCTTCATGAACGCCCGGCGCCGCAGCCTGGAGAAGTGGCAGGACGACCTGAGCACGGGGGGCTCCTCGTCCGCCTCCAGCACTTGTACCAAAGCCTGAGGGAAGGACCCTCCATTTGGCACAAGGCACCTACACATGAGGACCACAGATCCCAAAAGAGAACGCCAAGGAAAAAGACACCGCATTCTTAGCTGGGGCCCTTCACTGGTGATTTGTAAGCACAATTCCTTGAAAAGAACCTTCTATTCTAGCTGTAATCATAGGCCAGGTGTTCTTTTTGTTTGTTTTTGTTTGTTTTTAATGGCTATGGAGTCCAAGTGCAAGCTGAAAATGAATCTCTTTGAAATGGACACTGTCCTCTGAGCATGCTAAGCATCGCAGAAACTCAAATGGGGCCTTCCTGGATCAAGGTCATTTCAGGGTGGTGTCAGCCAAGCTCAAGATTGCTTAAAACATCAATAGTCCCAATTTGGGTCCTATCAACCTTTTGCAATCAGAGTTCCCATGAGTAACAGTGGGAATCTGGCCTGAGTTTGGACTCCTAAGATGCTACAAGAAGAGGAAAATCTAGCAACCAGAATGACCTCATTTGCTTTCCCAGTGCTTAGCCTCATCACACCACAGTACACCACAGTTCACAGCCATAACAAAAGAAAAAAAAAAAAAAGTCAGATTGTTAATAACCGAGCACAAGTTTTAAATATGGAAGTTAAAAAAACGATTCCAAGGACCTGTTTTTTCAACTCAGGCATCTTTTCATTGAATGGTTTAGAAAGCTTTAACTTGATCCAGTTTATAATTTTCTTTTTCTTACCTCCTGAAAATCTCACATGGTCTTGGACCCATCAAAACAACAAATCAGTTCACTTGAGCTCAGAGTATCAAGCACAACGAAGATAAACCGAGAAGTAAGGAAGGTTCTGGATTCACTGCATCTGGATTTTCAAGACACCGATTGTGAAGTCATTAGGGAATTGTTGGGAATATGGCTTCAAGCACATTATGCAGTTTGCTACAAATTCTGTTTGTATATAATGCAGACGCACACTCAGGAGGCCAGTTTAACTGTTACGGGACATGGAGCAAATGCAGCATTTTAAAAGATCTAGATTTTTTTAGATCATTAATGTATCCTTCTTGGTTATTAATCACCTGGTTCTTCCTATTGTGCATTCTGACCACCATGTAATTCATTCTCACTCGTTCAGATATGGGTTGTTCCCTTGTTCATCCCATTGGTAGGGACATTTTCAGTGTTTTCCAGCAAGAAAAGAAATAAGTAATTCCAACCACCATACACGTTACTCATGATTGTCATCTAGTCCTAAGTCTCTTCCATTGTTGAGTCATCCTAGCAAAACAGCTGAATAAAACTGGAGAAAACACAGCACACCAAAGAAGCAGAATACTGCAAACCAAAGACATGTATTACTTGCCATTTTCTAGCCTAAAAATACTGTGATTACTTTTAGAAATCAGAAAACCTTTGCAACTCCAAATGGCATTCAGCTCTTGCATTTGGCTCACCATTGGGCCGAGTGGATCGGCTACCCCAAGGACGTTAGCCAAGCCACCCAGGGAGGGACTTTGCCACGCCAGCTCTGGTTCCTGGCTGTCACCTTCCCACAGCAAGCGGGAGAGCGCCCACAGACCTCTGGGAGATTGCGAAGGTCATGATGTGCATATTTACCAGTGAATGGCCCCAGGTGGGCACCATGGGGGTGTTCAAAGCAAGCCAAACGCTGCAATGATTCTTTACAGACACTTGAGACTGACTTTTTTTATGAATTACTTAATCGAAACCAAAGAAACTTTTTCTGCACCTACTTCTGCAACAAACAAAACTGTCCCATTAAGATGGATAAATGAATAAAGATAAACACATAAATCAATGAAAATCACCACCAACAAGAAGGAAGCACGCCAGAAAAAAAAAATACAGCGAGACACACTGTTGTTCAAACAGACCTCTTGGGACATTTTTTGGAAGCAGATTGTAAAGAAGGGTTGAGACAAGAATTGAAATAAGGAAAAGCCTCAGGCTGCTGCTTCATCCGACAACTCACGTGTTGATCTTAAAGTTGAAGATTGTCTTTAATTTGTGCCTATGCAGTTTTTCAAAAGAACACGGAACAGAGCAACAGAAACCTCAACAGCTACAATACCAAAGATGAGGATTTCTCACACCTTTTGTTTCAGTTCATTATCTCCTCTTGCCTGGCTAAAATACTAATAGCGCCATTGATCTGTGTAAAGGTAATCAATTTTGTTTCTGAGCAACGAAAGGAAAGGGTCATTTTATTTGATTTTATTGTTTCCCTTTAATTTTGTTTTATGGCTTACTACCCTAACATGGAATCTCTCAAAAGGTTCCACGGACTCCAAGTTTAAGATGTTGGGATACTGAACGATTCTCTTCTCTCTGCTCCACAGAGTGTAGGGGGGACAATATTGTCATGTGAATGTTCTCTGCTTATCCCTTACACTTGGTTTCTTCTATGTTCAGTCTCATGAAGGGAGGGAAGGGGAGTGAGAGTCAGGGTTAGGGGTCTTGGTGACACATCCTCGCCTGAGCCACAGAACCAAAGAGTTTATGGAGGAATTGACAGCCTCATCTTCATATGATCGGTACATCCTAACAGGGAGGGCTTCATTTGGGGGTGGGAGGGCGACATGTGAAAATAATTGCCAGTTTCTACTTTTCTATTAGCTTTTTAAAAATCAGCTGCAAAATTGCATTTCTAAAGAAAGAGAGATATATATATAATATATGAACACATATATAGATTCAACTTGACATTGATGATAACCCAAAATTATTGCTGTTCAAATTCATGTCTTGTTTTTGTCAAGTGCTTCATTCATTAAGTAGTCAGTTCAGAATTTTGCTCATTTTTCATGCCATCCCAGAGTTCATTTGCCATTATGGATAATAGGAGTATTCAGATTTCTGTGAAAATTTTTGGGAAAGGTTGAAAATCAAGTTGAAGTATTCCAGCATTTAAGCTGTTGATAAATGGATCCATGGTGCAAATGAGTTGTATTTGCATTTGGAGTCATCTCTAATCTATGCCTCAACCATGATCAAGGTGGTGAGTGAGGTCCATCCACCAGACCTGGCCTCCGAACTGGGCCAGGGCCAGGGGAGGGCTCATCTTCTGTAACTGCTGGGAAGGCTCAGTGGTCCATTCCCACCAGTTCTGGAGATGAGACTAGCCCACACATCTCCTCCAGGAGTGTCCCTACCCCATCAGGGTATTCCAGATCCTCCTCAGTGAGTAGATCCACGAAAGGAACGTCTCCTGGAGGAAGTCCCACTCCTGTTACAATGGGTTGATCAGGTTTCCTCAGGGTGGTAATTACCAATTCATATAGACAAGCCTGTGTGCAACCACAGCTAGCACTGGGGTGGGGCAGGGTATTTGGTGGGGTAAGTGGGGTGAGGGGGGGTCCTCACTCCTGAAGAAAAAATACAATGTAGGGTTTGGGGAGGATCCTAGAGTCCTGCCAGTAGGAGCCCCATTGTCCATTGTCTGTTGTCCCTTCTCCTTGCTCCCACCATGTGGGTCTTCCTTTGCAGGGACAGCGGCCATGGAGCTGTGGAAGAACGTGACTCTCTGTGGCTTTTGTAATTCATCCCACCTGGGGATGTTCCTTGACTTCCCTGTGTCTCTTTGTCTCTTTCTCATTCTCCATGTCTCCTTTGAAAAATGAAAGAAAAAAAAAAGTGAATTGATAAAAATGAATTTCAGCTTGTTTGTTTCCAAATGAATTCTTGTGACATGTGGCCAATGGAAATGGTTGTTCTTATCGAGAGGAGATTGAGGAACCAAGCCTGCTTGGTCTGGTTAGTGATTCTTTGGCACTAATCTCAGCTGTAGGTTCTCTGGAATCCTCTGAACATGTCTAAACCAAAAGAGGCTGCCTTTGTGGCCACAGATTTCAACACTGGACAAACCAGGTGTAGTCACACATGCCCTCGGTTGACTGGTGAGCTGAGGAAGATGTCCTAATGTAAAAAAGCCAAGAGCTTCCCTCCAAGGACTTCCAACCAATGCCTCATACCAGAGGATGTAATACCAGAGAGAAATGCTTGCTTTTTTTAAAAAAAATTTTACATACATACAGAAATACATGGGTGTATCTTCATACTTATGTATCAAAATTTTAAACCCTACAGAATTTCAATTGGTTAAAAATCTGAAAGAAAGAAAAAAAAAACCCTGCAAATTGAAAAGTAATGGAATTTGACCCATGAGTTTCCTCATGCATTTGTAGAACTTAATCATTTCAGACAAAACAACCATTTGGCCTTGGCCATGGTTTAGGATCTATTTCCTCAAGCAAAGAAAAATTCCAGGCTTGCCTCAGTCATCAGCCATGGAAGGGACAGTGTGAAAGGACAGTTCTGAACCAAAGTTCACATTCTTGAGAAATCCAGAGGCTAATGAGTAGAAAAATACTTCTCTCTATTTCTTTAGGTAAATAGGCTTGCTTGACTTTTGTTTTCTATGTGATTTTTGGTACAGGGATATAATTCTTTCATTCCAGAAAATTTTTAAAAAGAGTCAGTCTATTTCTTTTTTAAAGGAGAACAGCAACAACAATAAAAACTCAACCCCCATATGAAAGGCTTTTCCAAAAGGTACAGGCATGAAGGAGTCATGAAGGACCCAGCTTGATGCTTTCTCTGAAAAAATTAAAGCATCCTCTTTCCCTGTAGGCTCTTTGCAATTGTGGGTTTAGGAAATGTAAGTTCATTTTTATTTCTAGCTAAAATAAAGTAAAAATTAGGAAGGTAAATCTGACACATACATGCATTTTTATAAGTCAAATAATGTAACTCAAAGCTAAATATAAACACGTTTTATATAATCAATCATTTTACCTTATCTATGCTGGGCACCCACCTATTCATGCCAATAAACTTAAAAAGTCACTACCACTTGGATACATGGGGACACTTCTCCACTTTTGAAAATGCTGGGTGATATCTGCATAATTACTGTTAACCATAATGTCCTGACAATATACCTTTGTGGTGAACTCTTAATTTTCAGGAAGTGTATAGAAGGAGTTTTTAAAAATATCAAAAGGGCATGCTGGGTTACAATGGACTATGAAAAAGTAGAGAGAAAGGTGATACATGTGGTCCAGGTTAATCCTAAGGCCCGGACACAAGGACTTGAAGATAATTGTCATGATCCCTAACAGGTCAGAGCTGACTTTTTGTTGTTGTTGCTGCTGATGTGTGATTCAGGCTTGTTAGCCTAACCAGGGGGAGTGAGTGGGAAACGGAGGAGGGACAGAGCTGGTGCCTATAACTTTCTGAAACTTGCCTGCAAGACTGGGCAGCTTAATCATTTTGTACCTTTAAGACCAAGTCACCTCTAAAACAGCCAGAGGTTCTAGTTATCAAATAAGACTACAAAATCCTTACTAAAGGAAGAAGGGGCTCCTGCATTTGTTGGAGAAATCTGATCAGTTAATGACATTGGCTTTAAATATGGATATCTCAATGCCTATCTTCTATTCATGATTTATTTCATTCCAAGAGCAAAGGCAAGGGAGGGTTTATTTGTTTTACAAAGTCCCAGAATGCATTATAAAATACAAAAATTATTGTTCAAAGAATATAGGGCTTCACATAGGTAGATGCAAAGCTTATAACTGAAGTTGGTGGGCTATTGCATGAATCTCACAGGGACCAGAAATACTCACTGTTTTCAGATACCAAAATGATTCTGACAGTCTGAGGCAATTAAAACTAGAGCCCAACCTTTCCTTACAGGTTTTTGATTTTGGTTGACTGGCATTAACCAGCTTATACCTTTTTAGAGGAGAAAATGTGTATAGGTAAAAACACATCGCTACAATTTGTTTGTTTCACAGAAGTCTTTCATTCTGCTCCATCTTTAGCAGCAGGCATTTCCAATAGCATAAACCTGGTATATACATTTGCCTAAAGCTTGTATAGTCTGTCAGCTTGGATGTATACAGATTAGAGACCTATTTCAATGTGTATTCTTATAGATGTCCTTATAGTAACACATTATCTACATGTCTCGACTGTGCACAGATATGTGCACAGACATCTCCACACATACACACTGTCATCTGTTACAATAAATAAATTTTAAATGATCATTTAACATATACATGGTACTTCTGCAATGTACAATGTTTTTATTATTTATTGTAACATTGAAAGTTAAAGTGCAGGAAAAAAAAAAAGTATCCCAGCATCTTCCTTGTGTACACTTGGAATTACTTTCATTTGGGCACATCCAAGATAAATTCAACTTTCAAGAAACCTTGGATATTATTTAATCATCTCTGTGTAAGAATGATACATATGCTTGATGACTTCGGTTGAATAGCTTTATTCTGGATCTCTCATAACAAGCTAAATCCAAAGACCTGAAAAGGGACAGAAAAAAAAAAAAAAGAAAAAAGAAAAGAAAAAAAAAAAAAGAAAAACAAAGGGGAAAAATAGCAAAATAAAGCGCAAACTAGTAGAAAAAAAGTGGGCTCTGTTTTCCAGGGTTGAGACAATGGTGGCGTCGTATTATGGGAGCTGTGTGCTATGCTAGCTAAAAAGAGGAGGTGGTGTTTATTTCATGCTTGTCACATCTAAATGGTCTTTCTGAACAGAGAAAATATTAGAGGCTATAATTTCCTGCTTTACCTTTATTTAGACTATCGAGAGAAGTTACACGTTTTGTCCACCAAAAAATGAAGGCAGTCAAAAGAAACATTTTTTTTTCTTGTCTCTGGGTTATGACCCAAGCTAAGTACCATTAATGTAATTAATTTATTTAAATTAGTGTCTAGCACAGAAGTGTATAGGATTTTGATAATTATTTAATTATCCTTCCTTAGTTTGATTTTACTCCTTGTGCTTATTTATCAAAATCTAGAGCAATGAATAGTGCATCAGAGATGCAAAATCACTTTTAGAATTCTCTTGAAAGTTAGTTTGCTTTATAAAGCAGTGAAATTCTGTTACAGATAGGGAAGAAATACCAGTTACAAACAAACAAAAACCAAAGTATGTTTTATTCTTGAATTAACTTTGAAAATAGTTTAAATAATAATTATTAAATTATTTAAGTTCGCAGCCCCACCTGGTATCAGGCGAACTTCACCTTTTAATTATTGGGGCCCGCGGATCCTTCATCATGTAACTTATTTATTTAACTTATTCGGCATCTGTGAAAGGTGCACTGTATAGTTTATATTTTTTATTTAAAACAACAAAGAGCCCTACAGTTTGTTCACTGTCAGAACAACAGAGAAATGTTTGTGGACAAGCAATGACTACTCAACCTGAACTTGTGCATTCAGAAAGCAAAAGCTGAGACCCTGCTTCACCAGCCTGGATTTCGGGGCTTCTATTCAGAAACTGGAAAAATACATTTAAAAAAATCCTAACGGCAAAAAGAGAGAAACCCTTACACTAGCTGCTTCCAAGAATGAACTCTGTGTGTGTGTAAAACAGCAAAACAAAAAAGGAAAAAAAAAAAAAGCAGAAAAAAAGGAAAAACTTTCTATTTCTAGTGAGAACCAAAGAAGGCTACCTCACTGACTTTTTCCATTTGTAATTTTAATCGTGTTGATGATACCAAAGATACCAAAGATTTCTTTCTCTGTGCGGTCTGCATTTTGCTTGTGCTCTTTTATAATTTTCACTATTCTCTGATATATAGTATGGACAGCCACAGCTCAGATACCCCAAAGAGAATTATCTATGCGTTGGCGGCTGCTAATTTGGAAAGGGATGTTTTCTGTGTGTCTTTTCTTCTCTATCCCCACCACATGTTCAGGATGCAAGTTCAGATCCTGCTGTAATTGAAGTCCTTTAAGTTCCCATTCCCAAAGGGTGAAGAAGACTGGTTGGAAGTGGCCTTCAGTTCTAGCCATAACCTTGTCCTGCTTTGGAGATATCTTTTGGAGATATTATAGTAAAGATTTCCAATGACTGGACCATAGAAACTCGCATCACTGAATAGTAGAGCTGGAAGGGACCTTAATCATTGAGTCCAACCTGCAGCGGTATGGAGGAGTGAAATAGTTATCTGAGTTGAATACCTACACGGAGGCAAAGCCCAGACAGGCCTCCAGCCTACTGCTAGCACTACCTCAGTGTGAGGCCGGCCACATGTTGGCAAATACAAAGGTGGCAAATCCTTTAGCAATGAATAGGGCCTGAGGCTCATCACTTAGATTTGCAGTAGGTAAAAATAGACATTTCAGTGTCTAGCTGGAACCGCAACAGAAAGTCAGTCATAGCCAGTTGCTTGTAAAGTTGGTCAGCCTTGAAATACTAGGACCCATAGAAAGTTTTTGCCCTGAAAGTACACATTGATCCATTGTGATCAGTGTTAAAGCTTCCTGTTACAAAGTGGGGTGTGTGTGTGTGGATATGTAATGGGCTATCTGGAAAGTATCCAGCCATGTAACCATTCTTATTATATTGACAATGGCTAACTTTTTTCCTGACAGCCTATATATTCCACACACACACACATATATTGTATATATAGGTCTATATATTTTTTTCCCATCAGTCAGAGAGTTCATTCCTGATCTGTTAAGTTTTAATTATTCTGGACATTTGTAGGTTAGCATTTATCAGAGAAAGGGAATTTGATCACTGTTTGCACATGTGACATTTAAGCTGTTCAGCCTTTTCCTTTTCCTCTTGATTTGTAGGTGTTTATATTTTGTTTCTAGGCCAACTCTGCATTTAGCATTGGATGCTAAAGGATTGTTCATTGTAAATGAAACACCACCCCAAAATTTCAGAGGAATAGATAAGCCAGTTTAAGGAATGATTACTTAAAGTTGCTTCTTCCTTTCTTACTCATGAAACTAATTGGTCTTCTTTTGATTCCATTAAATGCTTAAATCACTGTTAAGATCCAGTCATCCATGATTTATTTGTATGTTAGCCAATGAATCATTCTCAGCTTTTGACCAAATGGGTGTTAGACGCATGCAAAGATCCACCTCTAGTCTGTATAGCTTTTTATTGAGCACTAGTAGTTTGCTTTTCACATGATGTAGTTATCTTTGAACTTTTACAGTGACCATATTTAGACTAAGAATATGGGAAAGGAAAAGACCAGTTAACACATCTGTTTCACGCCTTGACGGAGTATAGCTAGCAGAGGAATTTTGAAGGCAGATTGACAGGTGTTAGGAAACACCTGTCCCCTTCCTGTAGTTCCCAAGCACCATACTGACATATGTGAAAGCTCTCCTGTCTAAATGAGCTCAAACTTCCATCTTCCCTGGATACATGGCAAACTTGTAAGGCCTTCCTTCCAAACAGCAAATTGTGTTACTTTTCTTCCCCAGTTCCTATTGGAAACAATTTTCAGATTTCCTGGGAGACATAACAGGAAGATCTGACCATTGAGCAGCAGAGTGCTTCCTATAAGCCAATACCACCTTCCCCACCTTCCTACCACCAGGCCCCTGCAAGAGGGACCCCAAAGAGAGTCATGGCAGCCTGAACACAGAAAACATCCCCAATTGGCAGACCCCTCCTCAGCAACCCCCCACCCCCCTCCTCAGCCTCATGCTTCATTTGCAAAGTGTGACATAACCACGGGACGAGTGCCTTGCTTGAACCAAAGCAACCATTTAGCCAGTCTGGACCTCTCTCTGCTTTTTTTAATCCTTCCTGTGAATACCTCAGCTTCAACTGGGCCTCCCTACAGTAAACTGGTGGGCTTATTGTACTGTGGTGCTTTGCAATGCAACCCTGCAAAGAACAAGATTTGTACTAATACCAAAGGTTCTTTCTCTGTGTCTCTTCCTCTGCTCCCCCGTCCTTCTCCCTTTTCTAGTTCTTCACGGTTCCAGAGCTTTAATACGAACCTGGGCATGTTGGCAATGCAGACCGCGCAATTCCTTACCGAATTTTCTCAGATATACCTCATAGATAATAGTGTTTAGAGTAATGTTATTATAGCGTATGTAATAAATTATTCACTGTTTCTTTTGGTAACTGTGATTTAAAAAAAAAAGAAAAAGAAAAAAAAGCTTTATACGTTTTAGGTTGTGCTTTTGTAATAGATGAAAAGGTGCGCTTAAAAAAAAATGTATGTTCTTTTTTTCCCCTTTGGATTTTATTTATTCTGGATTGGGGAAAGTTGCAGAATGAGCCCAAAGTTTACAGTTTCATATTTTGCTGAAGAAACAATCTGTGTTCATTTGCTCTGTTGGAAAAAAATTATTTTCTACATTTGTGCTACTTGGTCTGAACAATTAATTGTTCTGTGTTAACAGTGTAGTATTATAATTAGCAACTGCCAATCAGTGCTATAATTTTGTGCATGCGGCTAAAAAATTAGCAGTGTGATGCATTGTGGTCTTAATAGCAACGTTTCATTTTGAGCTAGATCTTCCCCTTTGGTTCAATGGACTTTATTTATGCATGGCCGCCAATTGTTTGTTAGCAGTTGTGGAACAGTTGTGTATACATTAAGCTGTGAAAACGTACACAGTGCAGCCTCAGACAGCGGTGACATTAGTTTTACTGGGAGATGCCTCACCTCGAAAATACCTCTCCATCTGTTGGGATTTCAAAATGAGTCAGACTGAATGGAGTTCAAATTTTATGAGAAATGGCATCAGCCAACTTGCAGACCACAGTTGGGATTCTCATAACCCAGTTGTCTTGCTTGCTGCAAGAGGGGTTTGGACACAAGCATTGAAAAACAACTCAACTCTGCATTTTTAATTTCCACTAAAAAGAGCCCTTTTGGCTTTGTGTTCCTGACCTCATACCTAACTGGCCATCTCTATGGAGATGTGGATTCACCCAGCTCCATCCTGTCCTGGCTGTGCGCTTGAGAATGGCCACTTTGATTATGCTGGGTTTCTTCTAATATTTTGTTGTCAGGTAATTCCCAGTAGAAACTCAAATGGCATCAATATTAATAATTATTCTCTGGGTTTTTATGGGGGGAGGGGGCGGGGAGTCCATTTTCCTGGACGAGTATTCCAATGATTCACAAAAATCCATGGCCACTCCCCAAAACATCACCTGTGCGGCCATTCTTGGTCCTTTCTCCCTAGAGTTGGCAATAACTCCAACTTACTCTTCCCTGCCTAACGATGTCACTTCTGTACTAAAGGGGAAAGAAGAACTTCTGAAACCCAGTTTAGGAAAACCATCTTGGTTTAAACTCCCCAGGAATCTAAGGCCTCTAATATCTCAAAAAGTATTGTTCAGTTGCATTGGATTGGGCATACTTTCTGTCTTCTATTTTGGTTCTGAGGCCCATTCTCAAGTTTCAGTTCCCAAAACAATATGCTTGACATAAAGCCAAATCAATCGTCAAGCACACTTTGCGTAGCAGGGGGCAGCTTAGGACACAGCAGTGGGAAAGCAGCAGTCTGCTACGCAAGGTCAGAAATCACCGACAGCAGAGCATTCATGTTACCTGTCAATGAAAATACATTGGGAGTACCCTTTCATTAATGCTAAGAAACACTGTTATTTGGCCTTACCAGTTAAATTGTGGTCAGGAAAGCTTTGTAATATGTAGTCTCTTTTATTTTTCTCCTTATTAATCTGCCAAAGATGGAAATGAATACAAGAATTTTAAGTTGGCTTTTGTGAGACAGTTAATGATTGTAATAGTGTTTAATCTTGCAGAAAGCTTTATGTGTTCTCCACAATAAACCAAATCAATATTTGTTTCAGTAAAGTTCTCACACTCACACACCCACTTACTATTCCTCCCGATGCAGACATTGTAGGATCTACAAGGCTCAATGCATTTTCCATCCGAAGTAAACAGGAGCGTCTGAGACAAGAGTGTACCCAGCTCTTTTTATTACAAGTAAGGCATGGGTCTGGCTCGCTAGGATTTGCCAAGACTTGTCTTATGAAACTCGAGGTATATTTTGTTATGCCATTTTATGTCCTTTTTTCTTTTTTCAAACTTTGTGGAAAGTGATATGTTGAATCAAGTGTAAGCTGAGTTTTCCAGACAACCAAAGTAGCTACATCGTGAATGTTATTTTGTTATTAAAGGGTTTTTAACTCAATGCTTTGTGCCAGTGGATGTCCTTTTCCTTGCAGATACAGAACTATGGAATTGCCTCAGCGTGGCCTGGATTTCACGCCTGCTCTTCTGGGGGAAATGTGGGTCTGGCCTGGGAAACAAAAGGTCACAAGCTAGAAGGTAGATTTTGGCACCAGGAAGGTATCTCCATAGCATCAGCTTTAAAGAGAGCGGGGCTCATACTTTCTAACCTCACTTTCTCTTGACCCCAACACTTCTGAGATCCCTTGGCACATGCCAGCATGAGGGCAGGCCCCAGGTCTTACAGGAAAGACAAGAAAAGAAGATAGCAATTCTGAGTCTTCTGTAGCCCACCAGGCACTCCCCGTCCTTCAGGCTGGGTTCCACCCACCAGGCCTGTGGATGGTCCATCTGGTTGGCTTCACTTGCGCCATCATTGAAGATATCTTCCTCCATCTTGACTACAAAGAGTCCAGCTCTCCACAGTCCAATGGGGCTCTTCCAAATTAGAAATCCACTCACAACTTTCACTTTGCATCCCATTTAGCTTCCTGTACCTATAACTTTTGCAGATGATTATTTGGAAAACAAAGAAAGGCATGGATGGGTTTTTCTGTCATGTTTCTAGTTCATATCTTTGCCATTCCCAGTTCTTTGATCTGGGGAGATACAAGAAAGAAAAGGAGACCCCATTGCCTGTCTGTGCCTTGTTCCTCTCTCAGGGCCACTCCCATTGCCCATGCTATGGATCTTTCTTAGGGGACAGGTTGAACCACAGCTACTGAGCCCAGAAAAGGACCCAGCAATGCCTACTTTATATCTGCTTGCAAGTCCTATTCAAGAAACTGCAGAACTTGGGGTTTTCCTCCATTTTTCTTGCCTTTGTCTCAATTTGGCATTTACCATAAGAGTCAGTGTACTGTCTAGAAAAGTTGTTTTTCAGACTATGTACTGCTACCTGGTAAGAAAGGTTAAGTACTCAAATGCTATCGGATAAGTAATCATACCAGTAGCAGATACTTCCTTAAAGCTTGGCTATTCCTTCCTTCCTTTACTGTGCTTTGTGTTACACAAGTCTAAATGGTACCAGCAAACTTCTTACCACAAAATGTAAGACACCTGGCAAGTTTAAATTCCTGAAACAGGAAAACAGCCTTCACACTGACATGATAGCATCTCAGTGTGGCAGGCAGGGGACAGGGATGATACAGGCATAAGCTTGGTGCTGGTTTCTCTTCTAAATCTTCTTTTTCCTCCTCAATCCTAGAGCAGTCCAGCCTCTTCTTCCCCAGTCTAAGATATCAAAGAATTTCATGGGCAAAGATAGCTAGGGATTAACCAACATTTCAGTGGGTTCTTTTCTTCATCCTTTGCTTTTCTCCAAGAAGGTGTTTTCCTGGACTCCATAGAAAGAGCCTGGCTATTTTCTTTTCATCCTTTCTATTCTGATATTTCTACCCAAATTTACATTTTACTATACGGGAACTGTAGGTTCATTCTTGGTCAATGAATTCTTACTAGAGAAACTGTCTTCCCACGAAAGTGAATGAGAACACATTTCAGTATCTTATTTTTTCCCCTGGTTTTTCTTCTCAGAATTGAGTCATCCTGGCTGTTTCCTCACTTTTGGCCCTGATCTCAGATGTGTTTACTTCGGGTGGTAAAACACCTTTTAATTTCACATGCTGGCATGGGGGCTCGAATTCCTGCTTTCCATCTGTTGGTTACTTGACGGTTTTAAAGGTGATTAAAATGAGGGAAGAGAGGAAAAGGGACAGTGAGAAGAAGTTGCCCCAGCTCTGTTTAAAGTTTTGAAATGGAAAGAATACTCTTGAGGCCATGGTAAGATGGCTGTAGCATGGCTAAGATGCCCTGTCAGAGCCGAGGCTCTGCCGCCTGGCTTCTAAGCCTTTTTGAAACCCAGCCCTTTTGCAGAAATCTGCTACCTTGCGTAGGTTTCTGTCCAGAGTCCAGCGTGACATGAGATCAAAGACTCACATGCACACCTCTTGTTCTATTATTTCCTTGCTTTTACAGATATTATCTCTAAGAAGATCACAGGGAAGAACTTTAAACTTTTATTTATAGTCATACACTTTGATATCACCTGTCATAACTAAAATCAGGAAAGCACACCCCTAAAATTTGTACTCCCTTCTGTGGTAAAAAAGAAAACCCACACACTAGTTCATCTACACTCTTACTCTCTTTTCACCCTGAGCTCTATTTCCAAAGTATATTATTACCCAGATTTTGCACCATCTCAGACATGTTAAGTCAGACTCTACTGCAAGATTTTCCAGGGATGGTCAACAGGGTATATGTTCAGAGGCTGCCCTGAAATCCTGGTGGGGATGAGGCTCACACACCATGAGCAAGGGGTGGCTCAGCCCTTGATAAGCTCCCAGACCTTTGGAAGATTTCTTTGAATGTTAATTGCATTTTCAACTTTGCTCATTACCTACCCCTGATGTTTTGTCTACAACATTGCTTACACTGGATTCTTTCTATTTTTATTCCTATCATTAAATGGTAGTGCTGTAAATTCTGCAATTAATGTCAAATAAACTGCTTTCATTCATTGAACATGGCTCAGTTGGCTTCTTTCTCTTTCGATGGAAAGGTTTAAATATCTCCCCCTGCCCCCACTGTATCCCACTGTGGTTCCATAAAGAACAATAAAGTTTCTCTGCTTAGCAAAACTGTAACTTCTTACCTCTGATAGGATGCAAGGCACATTTTATAAACAGATCTGTCATTCATATCCATCACAGAAGGTTAGGGATGCCCCAGTAAAGACTGCCTTGTTCTTAACCCATTAAAACTTTAGAGCAGGCCTGTCCATCCTGCGGCCCAGGACGGTGTTGAATGTGCCCCACACAAATTCTTAAAACACTATGAGATGGGAAAGCCGGGATGGTTCAGTGGGTTAAGTGCTCACTTTGCAGCCTCGGGGACCAAGGATCAAATCCTGGCCCTGGCCCGTGTGGACCCATATGCTGAAGACCCCAGCCCAGTTCCTGCCCTGTGCAGCCCCATGCCCACCTGTGGAATGAAACTATGTGGAAAAACCAATGATGTGCAACTATGGAGACTGTTCTGGGCCCTCCTCCTTCTCTCTGTCTGTCTCTCAAAAACAATAAAAACAGTATGAGATCAGCTCATCATTAGTGTTAGTATATTTTATATGTGGCCCAAGACAATTATTCTTCCAGTGCGGCCCAGGGAAGCCAAAAGGTTGGACGCCATTGCTTTAGGGATAACTTATCCTAATCTTATCCTTATGCATATTCCATATGCGGTCACATGTAAGTTAAAACAAGGATCACATTATTATCACCACAAAGAACAAGAAAAACAAATTTGGAACCAGGAGACTGAATATAAAATCTAGACTCTGCCACAAATTGGTTATATGGGCTTGAGCAAGTCATTTAACTCTCTGGGCTCTAGTTTCTCCAACAAGGTTAGGTTAGGATGGGTTACATCTACAAGTCTCTCCCATATTCTGTCAAAAGACTTTGAGTATATTTTTATTTTTAATATAGGTCTTGGCTTTTTATTTTCTGTAAGTTAATGCGTTCAAGAATTCTTTTATTGATTTTGAACTTAAATATCCCCACACTTCAAAGGAGTTCCACTGGGTAACTGGTCTAAGTGAAAGACCCACCTCTAACCCAGCCCATGCAGCACACAGTGCCTTCATCTAAGTGACCAAGCTTGTCCAACCTGCGGCCCATGCAGCCCCGAACAGCGTTGAATTCGGCTCAGCATGAATTCCTAAACTTTTCTTAAAACACTATGAGATTTTTGTTTGTTTTAACTCATCAGCTGTGGTGAGTGTTAGTGTATGTTATGTGTGGCCCAAGACAATTCTTATTCTACTGTGGCCCAGGGAAGCCTAAAGGTTGAACATCTTCGATCTAGACAGTGGTTTTCAAGTCTGAATATACACTGGAATCATCCAGAGAGCTGGGGCAGGGATCCTTGTGCCTTTCTCGTTGTTCTTGTCATCGTGCCCTTCACCATTCTGGCTGGATTTTCAGGAGACCCACAACTAACCCTCCTGCCTTCTGGCTGGGCTTCGTTTGCTCAGCGCTGCCCGGCGGGTCCAGCAGAGGGAATGGTGACCACGGGTGTGGGTGCTGCGCTGCTTCTGCTCCGCAGGGCAGCACAGAACACACGAGGCCCCCGGTCCTTGTCCTCCGTGAGCTAAGGAAAGACAGTTCAGGGCCCACTACCCTGAAAGGGCACCTGCTCTCCCTTCAGAGAAGCAGCTGCATTCTCCAGACCAAATCTAGCCACGGAGGACTCAGGGCTAAAGCACGCATAGACATTTCCTCTGGGGCAGCTCCTTGGTCACCCCACTAGCCTAAGCAGAGAACTCTGTGCCCGCTGCATGCTGCACAGTGAAACGCTTCCCGCATGCACGCATGGACCGCCGCCTGGGTGGCAGGTGACAGGGATAAGGCTGACTGCCTGACACTGGTGCCTGAAACCCCACCGTGCACAATGCATTCTTTTGGGTTAAATATTGCCCCCTTTGGGTATTCAGTTTTACTTACTGTTCCTTTAAGGCTCGTCTCCTGTATGTACGTATATTTGTTTGTTTATATTTTCACTCCCTTTTATCTTTGTCCTCTATGCAGGTGATTGTCAGTGAGGGTGACGTCCCCTCAGGACACATCTGGCAGTGTCTAGAGATGTCGTTGAGTTGCACAACTGACAGGGAGGGGCCGCTGACAGCTAGTGGGTAGAGGCAGCCAGGGCTGCTGCCAAATGCCCTGAAAGGCACAGACAGCCCTGCCCAGCAAAGAACCCTCCCGCCCCAAGTGTCAGCAGTACCAAGAACGAGACACTCGGCTCTGACCCTATTCCTTTCCCTCAAAGCAACGTAACAACTCGTTTGTGTGGGCTCATATATAATGTGTATCGGTGGGTGCGTGCTATTTTTAATTTGTATAAGTGATACTGTATTAGAGATCTCATTCTGCTATAGTTTTCACTCATCACCCAATTTTTAAGGCCCAGGTATATTGTGTATATACGCTGATGTGTTGCTTCTCAGTGCTGCATAAAAACCACATTTTACCCATCAATGACCCACAGAGAGGGACCCCCAGATTGCCTCCAGCTCCTGCCACAAAATCAACAGTCCTGCAGTGGACATCTTGCCCATGGCCCCATATGGCCCCGAGTGACAATGTCTGTGAGGTAAATACAGGCCTTCAATTGCTGGCTCTCAGACATGTGAGTAGCTCATTTGACCGAACATGGATAGACAGCTGCCCAGAAAGGCTGCCCTAGTTCACACTCACACCAGCAGTGAGTGAGGCTTCCTGGAGCCCTCATTTAAAAAGAAGGGGAAGCTGGGATGGCTCAGCGGGTTAAGCGCTCACTTTGTAGCCCCGGAACCCAAGGATCTAATCCTGGCCCCGGCCCAGGCGGACCCACATGCTGAGCTGGGGTGTGCCCCCAGTTCAGTTCTTGCCGGGGCCTATGCAGGAGGCTCCGGGCCCAGTTCCTGCCCTGCGCAGCCCTGTACCCACCTGTGGAGTGAAACTATGTGGAAAACTAATGCTGTCAACTATGGAGACTGCTCTGGGCCCTCCCCCTGCTCTCTGTCTCTGTCTTTGTCTGTCTGTCTCTCTGTCAAAAAATAAAAATAATCTTTAAAAAGTATTCTCTTTGAGAATGCAACTAAGCTGTGCTAAGATTTGTGTTGAAAATCAACATCACAGGTAGGATGAACTCTGTTCAGCAGACTGTCTTCCTTTCAGAAAGTAACTTAACAGGCCTGAGGGCTTCAGATGGAAAGCCTTCAAGTAGAGGAAGCAAACAGAAGTGGGGAGTGAGCCCCGAGATAGCCTCTTACCCCATGAGAATTTCCTTCACTCCTGAACTTGCTACCTACCACCCATTTGGGTGGGGTGTTTGGTATCTTCTCTTATGAAACATTTTTTCTTAACCTTTGAGATCATTTCAACTTAAAAGGTGTTTCCTTTTGCCACAAACGGCTTCAAGCATAAATCAGGAAGAACGACCTGGAGAGACAGAAACCCACTGGAGTCCAGACTCCTGTGAGGTGTGGATGCTTCTCCGTGATACTACGCATGCGTCTTTAGTCATTCAGCTGGCCTACGGGACACAGGATCAATAAAGCGATATAACCACAAATAACAGATGCCTATCAGCAATATATCAGCAAAGAGTGTTTAAAAGCAACTTTTAAAGAAGGTTCAATAACATTCCACACTGATGCTGGTCACCTCCAATGTCTCGAAATTAGTCCATTCCAATGGTGTTAGCACGTGGTGGACAAGAGTCCTGACAGTCCGGCAGATGGGACTAAGGAATGACATCTAGGGATGTCAGAGGGACTGGCCAGCCAGCAGAGAGCTCCCAGGAGGGGCTGTGCTCCCAGTGGCAATGCGGAAGAGGGCCAGATGTTCTTAGGGTGGGTGGGGACCAAATGTTCTTTAGAATAAACAGCCCCTTTAGATAAGAAAAAAGGACTGCAAAAATTCCAATTTATTTTCTAGTGAGTTTTTTCTCGCAGAACAAGAGGTGTCTCTGGGTAACTGAGCTGAGCCCTGGGGATCCCATTGGGCATCCCCTGGGGTCCAGGCCAGAGGCAGAACAACTTAGACTAAGATTAGAGGTTTGGGGGAAGAAGACCACAGAAGTCAAGTACCATTCTCATCACAATAAAGCAAGGGTTTGTACTCGATGTGACTTCCCACTATTGATGTTGAACTTGATCACCTGGCTGGGGTAATGTTTGTCAGTTTTCACCACTGTCAGGCTACCATTTTCCATGCCATACACTTTAGAAGGAAGTCACTATGTATAGTGGGGTATCTCTCTTCTTATGCACTCCCTACTCCCAGTTTCCTGTCTTTTCAGAATCACTGGCTCAGCACAATTCTAGACTAAGGGCTAAGAGCCCATCTGTAGCGATAGAGAGCTGCAACCTAATTCCCTCCAGGTCTGGCCGTCCCAAGCTTAGACTTGGGACGAGCAGCCTTAGCTCTGGGAAAGTTGCCTGTGTCTCTTCACCTCCCATTACAACATCGGCAACAGTACCAGAGTTCCCAGGAAAGTTCCAATCCCAGCTGCTAGATACGGCAATACAGCATCAGTTCAATAACACACACACATGCACACACTCTTGTACACACAGTGTATATGCAGAACAGGCCCTCAGCAAAATCCTGAGGTGGTGGGATTTATTTTTGGTGGCCTTTCTCTTGCATTTTCAGGCTCTCCCCAGAGGTTCCTCACACCCTTGTGCTGAGACCCCATCCTAGCCTGCTCTCCACTAACCCTCCGTCTCTTTCCTCTCCTCCCTCCTAAGCCAGGATACCATCACAAACTCATTAGCAGCCGGCCTTGCAAATCTGTATCCAGGACAGAAAGGGTGGGATGGAGAACCAAGCAAGCTCTCTGTAGGGGAGGAAAGAGGCCTGGGAGAATGAATTGGCAAAAACAATGATTTTTCATCCATTTACCTGTCATTTCTTGAGAACTCTGAAAGTTACCCACCTTCATGCTTTCAACTTATCAAAAATGCAGTCATCATCTACCAGTGAAAAATTGATCCTGCTTCTAGGTGTTTCTACTTAGCCAGGGGATCCAAAGGCAGCCTTAGATTTGCACTTTTATCCCTCCCTCTCCAAGACTGATTCAGGTAACCTGTGTGTCCCAATTGTCCCATTATTTTTTACAGCCTCTCACATTGCTAATCAAATGCCATTTTGGAAATACTCGTTACTTCTCAGAAATTGGGGAAATGTTGCTTTCTTCCTGTGTGAAGTTTTAGAGAAAGAGTTTATTTTCTCCTCTAGGCTTATTTTCACTCAGCTGGAGTCATGGGAGACAGAATAATCTTTGCATTTTTATCAGACTGCTTTCGAATATGCTGGCACTGTAGTTGAATTTCAATGACTGTGTTCAATGATCTGCAATAGAGAGTATCAAAAGTGCCCACTCCCAGAGCTTTTCTGTTGGTAGGAGTCCAGCCAGTACAATATTTGCTGTCTCTTTAGCCTCAAGACAAATATCTCCTTATTCCTTGTACAAACAATTAAGAGTACAGTACTCTTATTTGGGCCCAGCATCTAGATTAGCAACCAAAGGCACAAAAAACGTGTAAGACAAGCCACCTTCATTCAAAATCTCATAATCCAATTGGGAGGTCAAGGTTCATACATAATATGGTTAAATAATATTATCCAGTAATATGAATATGTTTTAAACAAATACTCTGATGAGGTTCTACACCCAAATTCCAATGTGTGTATATAGAGGAGTAGTTCCCCACACATCCAACGACAACAAGTGATTCTTGGACACTGACACCAGTTGGTTGTCCTACAATTTAACTCAATTCTAAAACTACCCAGACTTAACATCAGAGTCCATAGGTTAAGGGTTCAGTCCTACAAGACTTGCCCCAACCTCACTTCAGATTCTACTCACAAGCCCAAGTTAGCACCTCTACTTCTGACTGACCAGCTGTAGATTGAAGGTTCCCACAACCCTCTCCTTGGGTTCAATGAATTTGCTAGAGTGACTCACAGAATTCAAAACTATATATATTTTTTGCTTACTGGACTCAGGACAGCCAGATGGAAGAGGTGCACATGGCCAGGTAAGCGGAAAAGGCACAGAGCTTCCACATCCTCTCCAGGTGCGCTACCCTCCCCCAGACACCTGTGTTCAGTTCATCAACCCAGAAGCTCTCCCAGACGCCTCTCCTGGGTTTTTGTGGAGGCTTCTTCACATGGCAAGACTGATTTTAATCACTAGCCTCTGGTGATTGAACTCAAACTCCAGCCCACTCTCCTCCCAGGGGATGATGGTACTGAAAATTCTAATCCTCTAATCACCTGGTTGGTTCTCCAGGTAACCAACCTTCATTAGTCAGAGCTTTCCTAAAGTCGCCTCATTAACATAACATAAGTGACACCTTTCAGCTCTCACCACTTAAGAAATTCCCAGGGATTTAGGAGCATTGCCAAAACCAGGAAGAAGACCAAATACTATATATGTTTCTTAATATAAATCACAATATCACATGTACATATCTAGAGTATTCAACCCGCATGACAAAACACTCACTCCCAACAGTACTGCCATGGTCCAAATGAGTTTAGATCATTTGTAGGGCTCATTCCAGTACTAGTTTTAAAAATCACAAAAGAAAATCAACTTCTCTACATCAACATCAGAGTTTAGCTTTTATGGTTGTTTTCACTCATAGCTTCTGATTTGATCACTCACCATCTTCATCATATTTAACAAAGACTGACTTATACTATAATAAAAAATAATGTCTATTCTCAAAAGAGTTTTCTCAACCTATTTTGTTCTCTTAATCAGTTAGCCTCCCACCATCTTGATTTCCTTTCCTGTCCAGTCTAGAGCACTCTAGTGAAACTCTTGCCAAGTCCTACTCCTTTGCCTCTACAGGTTTCTCTTCCACATACCTTCACACACTCCAGCCTGGAATTCACTACACTCTGCCTCTGCTCCATGCCTGGGTCCTCAGGCTCAAGAAGAAAACGACAAAGTCCAGCATTTGATGCCACAACATAAATGAGCAAAAACATTTCTCTAATATTTTAGGATAAAGTCGTTAGCATGTCCTCCAAGGCTTTTTTTGATCCAAATTCTGTCCACCTCTCCAGCCTCATCTCTTACCAACCAGCCTCCCACCCTAGAGTCCAATCTTAGCTACTTGCAGGCACCTAAAGCCTGCATCTGTTTCTTGCCCTTCGCCCTTCATATACGCTCTTCCTTTTTTCTCAGATGGCTTTCTTTGGCTGATAGCCTCCTACTTACCTTTTAAGACACATGTCCAGGTTGGGGCTCTCTGATGTTCATTTCCATGTTGCCCTGTGTTTCTACCAGTCGGAGACCTATACCACAACTTTCCATCTTTCTCACCACCTGTGAGCTGCTTGGAATCAAGGGCTGACTCTTATTTTTTTGTGTGTCATCAGCATCTTATCTTGCATATAGTGGGGCATGAGATGTAGAGTCAAGTGGCAAACAATGAGAATGGTAAGGGTCAGGCCCAGGAGAGAGGACAGACAGAGCCGCCCAACAAAGCAAGAGAAGTGAGGTCAGGACCTAGCCAAATATTAGCAGCACACTCGTTGGAGAAGGATTGACAGAAGCAAAGAGTGGGCATGACCAGTGTTCTGCTGGGAAGCAGGACCCTGAGCCTCAGGTTTGAACCCAGGAGAGCTAGCTTCTGCGGGGAGCACATTGCTCCATGGGTAGGGCAAGTCCCAGAGCTACAGTGGAAAGGTGGGGCCTTTACTTCCCGTGGCAAAGGCTCTGAGAAGTGCACAGAAGCCACTGTGGCCTCTAAGTGACCACGCTATTGAGAACATTCAGGGGCTACAAACCAATGGAAGAGACAGATTAGGGCAGAATTTGGAGGGGCCAGGAGCATAAGCCCTGGGCATCTCAGAGAGTCCTTGACTTCTGTCCCATTTCTAGGGAAATGTATAAGGACGCTGTAAGTTTCTCCACCGAGTTATCCAAAGTCTCGGTGAAAATTAGCTTCCTCTCTTTGACAAGTATATACTCAATGGCCCTGACTAGATAAGTCCCTTTCATGAGCTTTCATTTCTCTCCATATCATCCCCTGTGAACGTTGATGCAATATTTATTAAGGCTTAAATAGCACTGTTAAGTGCACATTTTGATTCAGAATGATGGAGAGTGTCAACACAACCACAGGAACTCAGCCGTTGAGTAGGGAACCCCAAAGGACAAGTAGGGACATCATTAGCTGAAGACCCATGCTAGCAAATGTCACCAGCCGGGAAAAGAATTCTTTATTAGAGCTTTCTTTATACCTATGGTTAACACCAATTTTTTATCAATAGAGTTTCAAAAATATTATATGATAATATATGCATACAGTTCTTTTAAATCCACATTCTAGACTGGCATTAAAGGAAAAGTGAAACTCTCCATGTTACCTCCCCCACCCAAGCCCCACACTTCAGAGGAAACCCCTTTTAACCTTTTGTTTTTGCTCTGATAAGTTGCTGCCATAATTCTGAACAATATGCTTAGGCTTATATCTCAATGTCTTGATTTACTAGCAGTAGATAATATCAAGTCATTTCCATTCTCTTTGATAGAGGAGGCATTTAGCTTACAACATTTCCAACCATCTCTTCTGAGTTGTGTTAGACACCCCCTTCCTGGCGACCTCTAGGGTCCAGTCTGGCTCTGAGTCCCACCTCAGGCAGCAATGCGCATGCCCACCCTTTTCACCAAAGCCCCAAAGTGCCTGGCATGTTCCGGGCTCACACTGTCTCCAAGGGGCCCTAGGGCCCTGGCAGAGCAGGGTAATGGCAGGAAGCCATAATATATTAAAACAGTAGATTAAAACAAACACGAGCATTTTGGATCAGATTACACATCATTTTCCTCACGTCTGACAACAGAAAAAAATCAAAGGCGGTAAGAGACAACCAGAGACCATAATGGTCTAATAACTTGGTGATAAAAGTGCTTGTGGGAGCAGCGTGGGAGTTGGCTGCTCCTGGGGCAGGAGTCAAAGCTCTCCTCCGGATCCGCAGTGGTGTGCTCCGGGGCATTCCTGCCTAAGTGCTCGTTTAAGACTTCCTCCGAAATGTAGCAGGCTGGCTGCAGGATCGTAATTAGGCCTCATTGTGGGCCATATTCACACATTGTGCATCATCCTTACAGATGACAGAACAAAAATTACCCAGGGCCACATGGAGTGGATATTAGATCTCTCACCGTTGTCCTCCATAAATATATATGCCCCACTTAATAATCTCCTGTCTAGACTCACAGCTGAGTGCTGAGCAATATGACTTTGTTTTGTTCCAAAATGGAAGAACAGTCAGGAAAACAGAAAGGCAGGGAGTCCATTATGGGGATATTATGGGGATAGACCTGGTCAAATCCACAGGAAAGGAGGAGTATACGTCATTTTCCTCTCACAGGGAGCTGTCAAAACCCAGATGTGACAAAAATTCCAGAAAATTCACAGATCAAGTTTGTCAGCTGTATACCAGCCCAGAAATGATTAAATACTGGGAGCATGTAATCTTTTGAAAACCACTTTCACTGAATCGTTCATATGATGAAATAAAATGCCACCAAAATGTTCAGCCATTTCTCCATTACTCTTCCTTATTTCCTTCCTAACCTTCTCCCCCAAATCCATTCCCACCTCTAAGGTTCTGCTCATGGGAAACAGCTTTCTAGGAGTGACAAACAAATCTGCCCATTTCTCACACGCTCCACACCAGCATTAGTCCCTGGCTCATTGCTGCCTTCCCTCCCAAGTGCCCATTCTCCATCCAGAAACAACCCCAGTTCATAGGCTCCCCAGAGGAACAAGCTTAAACTTGACTTTAGGGCATCCTCATTTGTACGCTGTCATTTCTTCATTTTCTTTTTTAAACTGGCCACACACCAAAAACAAGTAGCGTATATTTATTGGTCTTCTGTTTACTATTTCCCATCACCAAAAACACTTATGATTCCCATCAACTCTTCTGTGATCCCATGTGGTCGTCCGCCATATATTTCCTCTGGTCACTCTGTTTTTGCGCAGCTTACACTTTTTTTCTGAACACAAAACATTCTGTTCCATTTCACTGCTTCTGTCACCGAGACCTAGTGCAATGCTCATGGCAGAACCTCAATAAATCTTTGGTCAGATTTCCAGTCAAGATAGCAGAGCAGGTAAACATTGTGCTTGCCTCCCCTCAGGACCACATCAAAATTACAGCTACAGAGCAACCACCATTGAGAATCACCTGAAGTCAAGGAAGTCAGGATGGCTCAGCAGGTTAAGTGCTCGCTTTGGAGCCCCGAGGACTGAGGATCGAATCCCAGCCCCAGCCCATGCAGACCTGTATGCTAAACTGGGGTGTGCTTCTCATGAAGGAGGTCCCCAGTTTGGTTCTTGCTCAAGGGGTCATGCCTCCCATGCGGGAGGCCCCGGGCCAGGTTCCCATCCTGCACAGCCCCCACCCACCTGTGTGGAATGAAACCATATCACAACTAATGATGTACAACTATGGAGACTGCTCTGGGTCTTGCTCTCTTCTCTTTCAATATCTGTCTTTCACCTTCTCTCAGATAATGACATCAACATTTAAATAAACCTTTAAACAAACCAATAAACCAATGAATAAATTGATTAATTAATTAATTAATTGATTGATTGATTAATAAAATTAAATACGTCCTTGGTCAGTTGATTAAACTGTTGAATCCAGCCAGTTTTTACCTGAAGATATGGGGGACAAGGAAACAAAGAAGAACTTAAATCTCTAGACAATGCCTGAACGTAATTTGTTTAATTTTTTTCTTGTATTGCAACCTCCCATACCCTACCCCCCCAAAAAAATATTTCCCTTTCATTTTTATAAGACTTCACTAAAAAACAGTCATATATATCTATATATTCCTAGCTTTGGCAAGATGTGAATATAAGCAAAAAGACAGTTATGAAGGAGGAAAATATGAAGGGCCTTAGACCTCTCATGGTGTCTCAACCAAGCTAATCAGTAGTTGACTACACATCCTCATGCACCTTTTCTTTAGGAAAACAGTAAGCATCGTGGTACCTGTTTCCTCTTTTCTGTCTCTTCCCTTTAAGTTTTAATCACCACCAAAGCATTTGTAAAATGTTTCAGAATCTGAGAAACCATTTCACATAGATTTATCTTATTCAATCTCTGAGTGCTAAGTAACAGATTATTATTTCCACTTTACAGATTCTAAAATATGCACTTTGGGGAAGCCGGGATGGCTCGGTGGGTTAAGCACTCACTTTGCAGACCCTGGGACCAAGGATCGAATCCAGCCCTGGCCAGTGGGGACCCACATGCTGAGCTGGGGAGTGCTCCCAGTTTGGTTCTCACTGTGGTGAGACCCCGGCCCGGTTCCTTCCCTGTACAGCCCCAAGCCCACCTGTGGGGAATGAAACTATGTGGAAAACCGATGATGTGCAACTATGGACACTGTTCTGGGCCCTCCCCCTTCTGTCTCTGTCTCTGTCTCTGTCTCTCTCTGTCAAAAAAAAAATCTGCACTTTAAGAAGAGTCTCATGGCTAATGAAGTATTACAAGTCAGCGAGAAAGGAACAAATTATTCAAATGTGATTTTTAGAAAAATTGGCATGCTTTGTGGTGGGAAATATCTAAATCCTCACTTCACATCATAAAATAAAATAAATTCCAGACATGTTAAAATTATAATACCCAAAATTATTTTTAAAAACTATAAGAAAATGTAGGTGGATATTTATCTTACCCCCACAATGAAAGAATTATCCAAGCACAAAACACTGCAGGAAATCACAAAGGAAAAAACTAACAGATTATATCACACAAAGATTTTAAATGGCTAGATATAAAAAACAGTAACAGCAAAAATAAACTGGAAAAGTATTAGCCACATGCATGACAGGCAAAAGGTTAATATTCTTACTATATAAGACATCCATAGAAATCAATAAGAAAAGGAAATAGAAAAATGGGTAAAGGTTATGAATAGACAATCTACAAAAGAGAAAACATAAATGCCTGCCCAATATACACAAGAAAAGCTATTCACCACAAAAAAATTATCAAAGAAATTAAAAAACAAAGTCACCAGATACAGCTTCTTGCTTATCAATTTAGTAATAAATGGAAAGATAGATAGTACCAGATGCTGCAGAGGTAAAGTAAGAGAAGAATATAAATTATCTGACCTTTGTGGGAGGCAGTTTGGCAATGTGTATCAAGAACCTAGAAAATAGTCATATTCTCTGACTGACCTGGTTATGCCTCTTAAAGGACTCTGTCTTAAAAAGTAATCAGGAATGTGTACTGAGATGTATGTAAAAGACATTCCTTAGAGAATAATTTATACCAGTAACATGCTGGAAACAATGTTCCCGAATAGCAGAGTGCTTTAAGTTATGGCACATATATAGGATAGACTACTTTAAAGAAATTAACGTTTTTGAATAATTTTAGAGGCAAGGAAAAATATAAGATACTGTTAAGTGAAAAATGCTGGCTGCAAAATGATGTATAGTGTGAGATCTCAAATATAGAAATATATGTCTAGGACCAAAGCCTGAAATGCAATGTCAACAGTGATCACCAGTGAGTTAAAAAGTAGATCACATAACTTTTAAAAATGTATTTTGAATTGTCTACCATGACAGGGTTTTATTTTATAGCCAGAAAAACATAACTGAGAAAAGCCTCTGTGCTTTTAATGAAAAAGCCTCAAAAAGGTAAACAGCATAATATAACTCAGCCTTCGTTGTTTTCCCCTTATCACACCTTTTTCATTTCACAGGAGGAAAAAAGATCCCACACAACTGCAAAGGACACAGCACTCTAAAAGCACTTCTGAATCGGTGACTCTCTGTACATAGTAGCAATCACATGGTTATTAGTCATTAGTCCTAAGTAGCACTTCTGTGTTCTGCTTTTTCCATTTAATATTATTTAATATTTAAATTCCCATGTGTCAGCAGAGTCAACATGCATATCACTTTAATGATGTGGCAATCATTGATTGTTGTGTGTTTACCCTTTTAACCTGGGCACATAGTGAGACTTCATTCCCAGCCTCCCTTGCAGTTAAGTATGACCAGATAACTGAGTTCTGGCCACTAGACTGTGGTTAGATGTAAGTTGCCTCCAGACCTCTAGATCTGGTTCCTGAAATCTCCTTTACAGTCCTCTGTTATCCTTCTGTTCCCTAGTCACCTATCAGATACAGGGCTGAAATGGTGGAGCCACGAAATGGCAGGAGCCTGGGTCCCTGAGTGACTGCATACAGTAGAGAAACGCCTTCCCTAACCCACCCACATGAGATTGCGATGTGGGCAAGAAATCAATGTTTACACCCACACCCACGCTTGGTTTGGTTTGTTAAAGCAGTAATCCTACCCTGACTCCAAAGACTTAGTTAATCTTTCATCATCTTAACAGCTCACACTCTTCTTAACCACTTTCCTGTCTTGGGCGTTTACATCGTTGTTAAATAACGCCACAATTATCTTTGAACAAATTGTGGTTTTTCACTTGCTCCTTCAGGTTTCTATATATTCCCCAGAGGGGACTGTCAGGGGCATTACCAATGCATTGCCAGGGGATTAACCGCGGCATAGTTCTTGTGACACTGTTGTCAGGCTGTTCTCTAGGAATCCTGGAACAAGTGAGGGCAGCATCAGCCACGCAGGCTGCTTCCTCACATCCCAGGAACACCACATCTTATCATTTTTACTTATGTTTGCGAATTCCTTGTTACCAAACAGAGCTTTTAAAGAAATGTTACTGAGGCCATTTACACTTGCAATACTTAGTGGGACTTCCTCTACTATACAGTATGTAGCAGAGAATATTTTGGTCTACCAACCTCACCCTCTTCCTGACCTGGGGCCTGCCCTCTGAGACAGGCCGCTGCTGGGACAGCTACACGTCTTGCATGAGGAAAGGGATGACACTGCACACTGTAGTAAAAAGAATCAAGCTTTCACTTCTACGTTACAAAACAGGCTTTTGGAAACTCACAGCAGAGACTGTAGTTTTAAGGGAGGAAAAAGCTTTCTGTGTTTCAAAGCCTGGCTTCTGAGCGTGAGATGCCTCAGGACTGAAGGACTCAGGGCATACTGGCTGAGGCATAAATAATAGATTTGGGAGAATGCGTGATCAGTCAGAGCCAGACAGCTCTGCCCCAGGCTAGATAAAGTTTCCCTAGGCTGAGGGAGTGAAAAAGTCAGAAAGAACAGAGGGCTTAAATGGCAGGCTCTGCAGGCAAAGCTGTGTGACAGAAGCACTGAGGAGCAGATGGAAGCAAAGTCCCCTTGGTGCCACATGTGCCCGCAGTAGAGGGGAGAGGGCTGATTGGATTTGCACACTCATTCTGGAAGTGCTGATGAATACACACTGTGGACACAAAGTGACTGAGGCCTTGCTTTGGTGAGGCGGACATCCTAATGGGGGGCAATAAAAAATAAACAAATAAATCTATGTTGTATACATGTGGGGGCAGCTACATATACATATATGAAGTCAGTGGTGATAAGCACTTGGAAGACTAATGCAACGGACAGAATAATGATGGCTGGTGGGGGTGTTTTAGATTAGGCGTCAGGGAAGGCCTCTCTGAAAACATGGCATTTCAACAGTGAAGTGGGAAGGGAATCGTGAGCCTACTGTGGCTTAGAACCGTCTAGGCAGTGAGAAGAGCAAGTGCAAAGGCCCTGAGACAGGAGTGTGTCTTGGCATACACAGATCTACAAGGAAGCCAGTGTGGCTAGAGGAGAGAGGAAGAGAAGAGAGGGGAGGAGAGAGGAAGAGAAGAGAGAGGAGGAGAGGGGAGAGAAGGGGGGGAGGGGAGGGAGGAGAGGAAATACTAAGCCAAGTCCAGGGGAGAATCTGATCTTGGGAGCCTGGTGCCCCCTCGCCCACTGTCTTGCACCCTCATTAGCTGTGGACACGCACGCTGCCTAAGGCCCGGCCTACCTTGTATCCGCCCCACATGTCAAAACCCCCACTCCTTCCTTGAGCTCAGGGATTCAGACGAAAACAATGGGATTACATGAAAGTATCATGCACGTCAAAATACGAGTTAACCTTCCATGAAAATTAGTTGCTAACTGATGTAAATAAGTCTAATGAGGTGAATGTGAATGAGAATTGTTTGTGGAGGATTTCTGCTTGTGTGTAGAAGTGTTACTTATTTTTCCACGTGGGCATGCACACACACACACACACACACACACACACACACACACACACACCTGCACACTCTCGGGAAACAGGCATCGGGGAGCCGGCGCCAGCCATCGACAGATTGTCAGTCTGTTTCTAAATGAACTGCCGACCTGGGTCTCCTTTGCTTCTCACAGGCCATTTGGCACAACCCCATTCATCTGCACAGACTGTCACATTCTCTCTCCCGCACTTCTCCTGTGGCCTGCGTTTCCTTCTCTGCTCGTGCCTGAGTGTGGTGGCTGAACTGGATTGATTAAAGTTTTAGCCCCGTCTTGTTTTAATTCGAGAGCTAAATGGGGCATTGAAATGAACTCGGAGCAGGACAGACGGTCAGGACGCTGAGATCCGGTTAACATTAGGCCCTCAGCAACCCCCCCCCCCCATCACCTCCACCCTGTCTCCAGGTTGGCTGCGGGGTGATATTCGTGGTTGGTTACAAATGACATCATCGAAAGGAGTGAGAGCAGATTAATGCTCATCTCCATCCATCCGTCACTGGAGGTCCTGAGTTCATTAAGGGTGCAGCAGGTCCCAGTTTCCCTCTGTTTCCCACAATTCATCGAACGGTCTAACAAACCACCACTGAGTTTGTGTTCCCCCCAGTTCTGACTAGAAGGGACAGCAGTGCTCTGGTGCTGGGCATCTCGTATCCTGGAGAGAGAATGTGAGGAGAAGGGGAGAGAAAGGCCTGGCATGGCAACATAAATGTCAGGGCACACTCGTTCCTCATTCCCATTTACGGGCACCGTGGAGGGCTCCCATAAGATCAGGGACCCTCACTCATGCCTTTTCTCCTGTCCTGGGTCTTCGGTCTGACTGCTGCTTTTGGGGAGTCATCTGTCCCTCCATTCTGTTATTCCAATGTAACTGCCTGAGCTTCTGACGACAGAGGAAGGAGCATGGGAGAAGTGGCCCAGGCAGCTACCCCCCAGGGCTGGGCCGGGCATAGAGCATCCCACCTAGGCTTATAGCATCTAGCCCCCACTAAATTCTGCCCATCCATCCATCCATCCATCCATCCATCCATCCATCCATCCATCCACTCAATTCAGCAAATACTTACCACTCATCTTTTATGCAACAGGCACTGCACCAGGTGCTGGGGTGCTTTTAAATGCACTAGAGATCCCAGTTTTATTCAGGTACCGTGAGGCCAACAGATCAGGAGATGATTGCCACTAAGAAGATAGCTTGTCACACCCCATGAGCAGGTCCTACAGGGCCCATCTGATGTGATGGAATACGACCCAACAATAAAAAAGAACAAGGTATAAATACACACAGTAACATGGATGAATCTCAGAGACATACTGATGAGTGTATGAAGCCGGATGCAAAAGAGCCCCGTTCATATGAAGTTCAAGAACATCTAAGTGGTTATCTCTGAGTGGGTAGGCATTGACTTAGGGGTATAAGAGAAACTTCTGGGGTGCTAAAATGTGATATAAGGTGCTTGGCATAGTTGTTATATGGGTGAATACTAACATAAAAAAGAAAGAATAAAGGAAGGAAGGAAGGAAGGAAGGAAGGGAAGGAGGGAGGGAGGAAGAAAGGAAGGAAGGAGAAAGAAAGAGAAGATGTTTGTTGTAGTCCCAAGAGGAGGGGCACACCATGACACACCATGTGGAACTCCACAGGGAGGCACCAGGGTCCACCAGGAGGCAGAGGGAGCAAGGAGAAAGCATGGGCAGAAGTTTTTCTTGTGGTTTTTGAGGGCAGGAATGGGAGAGGCCGGGTAAGCAACTGAGCAAGTTTGGGATTGGATAGGTGGATGAATTTCAGCAGGCGCTGGGCTATAGGGCTGGTCCCCAGTTGTCTAGTCCCTGACCCTGGGCTAATCTGGGCAGGAGGATAACGTCCTAGACTACCAGAGCCTTACGAAAGAAGACTGATGGGTTGTGTGGACTTGGGATTGGATTGCATACCAAAGGCAGGCTTGCAAACAAGTTGTGTGTGACCCCTAGGAATTAGCTGACCCTGAGAGGGGTGGTCCCTCCCTGGGTCCACAAGGTGTCAAGATATCAAATAATCATAAAATATAGAAAATTCAAAATATAGGGAAGCCGGGATGGCACAGTGGGTTAAGCTCTCACTTTACAGTCCTGGGATTAAGGATCAAATCCCGGCTCCGACCATGTGAACCCATATGCTGAACTGGGGAGTCCCCCCAGTTTGGTTCTCACCAGGGTGAGACCCCGGCCCAGTTCCTGATCTGTGCAGCCCTGCACCTACCTGTGGAATAAAATTATGTGAAAAAACCAATGATGTGCAACTATGGAGACTGTTCTGGGCCCTCCCCCTTCTCTCTGTCTCTGTCTCTGTATCTCTCTCTCTCTCTCTGTCCAAAACAATAAAAAAATAAATAAATCTTTAAAAAAATATAACAAATACATGGGGTCATGAAAAGTGACAGTCTCTGCCATTAAATTGCTCACAGACCTCAAAACAAATCATTGTCGTAGCAGTTGATACCATAATGGCACCAGGAGTTGGACCAATCACCTTTGGAGATATCTCCCCAGCTCACAACCTCCCACTCTTGGGAAATATACCCCAAACCTAAAGGAGCAGCAATAGCCAGGCTTGCAGTCATGACCACTGCCCCCTTCCCTCCTCAGCCGTAACTAATTGGACCTAATTGGACACCTGGTCCCAAGCTCAGCCAGTCAGATGTCCTTTCCCACTCATTTGGAATTAGGATTCAGAGACTATAGAGCTGTGTGGGTGGAACTGTAACAGGTAAACCCAGGAGATAGGAAACAGTCTTACTTCACCATGTAGAGCAGCAATCCCCATCCCTGGCTGCACAGTAGAGCTGTCTGGGGAGCTGGTAAGAAGTACGTATGCCAACACAGCAGCTGCAACCACTTATACCAGAATCTCTGAGAGTGGAGCCCAGGTATCGGAGCCCCTGTTCCTGGCCTAACTCACCCCAACACCTATCAAAACTGAACTCTTGTGCCCTAGGCCCTTCGAGAGCACCCCTGTGTGGAAGTGACATGGGACTGTCACTAGGCACTTATTCAGCAAAGGTGAAGATTTTTAATCATTGTTCCCCCACTGAGCTTCTAATAAAACTGATGTCCATCAAAAGAAGAGGTATGGTAGAGCCACGAAGTCAATGCATCGGTTAACCAAGACATTTTTTTCAAGAGGGCGATGAATGAGAGGAAAGATGCCTTTTCTGCTCCGGAGGAATCTTGAATCAAACTGGGGAAGAGGCCCAGATGTCAATGTAAATATACACACACGGAAATACCTATACACACGTGTGGTCCGTTTGACTAACGGGGAAACCAAGCATAATACACCTTGAACAAATGGTGCTCCATGGGATCACAAAGAAAAGGTTACTCTGGGCTGGCTGGACTGAACAGACTTCCTGAGAGTGGGGTGGTTTCACTGACTTTTGAGGAAAGGTGGGCTTCACGCAGGTGGAAAAGGCAGGCAGCCCACTGCAGGCCCAGGCCCAGGGTAACCAGCGGAGTGAGGGCTTGAAGGAGCATCTTCCCCACCCTACTGTAAAAAGCTGACCCCCCCAGAAAGCGTTCTCAGGCCTCTCCCCAACCCACTCCACAGGATCTCTCCTCAATCTACATTGTCCTGGGTTCATTGCTCACGCTCCCACGGCCTTGGGATTTGTCCCCTTCCCCAACAGGGTGACTTCCTTTTGCATCAAGCAAACCAGAGAAACGCAGGAGCTTAAACTGTCCCTGGTCCAAATCTAAGAAAGCACAAAGGACCAGGTGGGGCCATCTGACCTCTCCGAGAGCAGGTGTCCGGAGACAAGACAGGTGATCAGAGAAGACAGGACACCTGGTCTCACCCCTGGGCAGATGCCACCTTTCAAAGATACCAGTGCATCAAGCACTTGAACTCCCCAGTCCATTCACAGTTGAACCATGTCCCCGCCTTCAAAATAACTGCTCTAACATGTAGAGACAGACAGGAGTTTTGCTCCAGCTGCTTCGCTCTTCCTGGGAACCAATCTCTAAATGCCCAGGACCTGGAGAAAGTATCAGACCTGGTCATTCCAGAGAAAATGTCCTTCCTCCATTCCATCTCCACATTTGCAAATCCTTCCCAGCTTGGGAAGAACCAGCCAGCCTAGGGAGAGCCACCTTCCCTCTGAGACTTTTTCTCCCCTCTGGCTGTCCCCACAGCTGTCCCCCCATTCCTACCTGGACCCTCTCATTCCTTAGCTGTAGTTGACTCAAGTTTTAGCCTAAAATCCTCAAATATCTGCCTGGCCCCTGAAGACCTTCAAACCCGCAATTTCCAGGGTCTCAGGTAAGAGTGTCCCCTTCCTTGACCTTGGAGAGGAGCTCAGATTTCTACACATCCACTTCTTCAGAAACATTTCCCCTCCTCTCGGTTTGGGCGTGAGAATAACATCTGGGGACCGATGTCTCTGGGTCCCCTTTGTCATGGGGTTGGGTTTCCCCCTTTGTGCAGCTAGGGAGGACCCTGACCTCTCGTCAAGGGCGACCCTTCTGCCTCTTCCGGTCCTGTTTATGGGCTTTTTTTTTTTTCTCTCATGGCAGCAGCTTATTTGCAGCTGTAGGCTTTCAGCCGTGCTCAGCTCTGCCCCTCTCTGCAGCAGTGGAACATTTTCTGTGCCACTGGGGAGTGTAAATGCTCCTCACATACATTTTTGAAAGACCTTGGAAACCTCTGCATAAGTCAGTAGACGTTCATTTATGGTTTTAGAATATTCTGGATAATTTATTTGGTGTCAAGGACCCGGAGCCTGAATTGAGTGAGCCGTGCAGCGTTGCCCTGGCATGTTTGTTTTGGTTTGCCCTGAGATGCTAGCCAGCCACCAGGAGACCTTTATCATTATTCCACACAGATTTTTCCCCTTTCTAATGACATCATCTTTGGAGGTTTGACACAGAGCTCATACTGCTTCCCCTTTTAAAAAACCAACAGCTAATCAAGAGCCCTTCCTCCCAAGCCACGCAAGCCACGGCTCTCCAATTTCATCTCCCTTCGCTGTCCTTCCTGAGAGTTTGGACACTGCATGCCGGCGTGGAGACCGCCTCCTCATCCCGTCCTGCTTCCTGCAGGCCGGCCGACGCGGGCAGCGTATGGAAAAATGAACCCGATCAGGGTGACACAATAAAAAAAGAACCTCGTTCAGCTTTCTGTCTCACATGTGAGTGAAATCATATGGTTCTTGACTTTTTCTGACTTATTTCGCTTAGCACGATAATCTCAAGATCCACCTATGTTGTTGCAAATGGCAGTATTTCATCTTTGATGGCTGAGTAATATTCCATGGTCCATATGTGCCACATATTCTTTATCCAATCATCTTTCAAAGGACTTCGGTTCTTTCCATGTCTTGGCCATTGTGAATAATGCTGAAAGGAATACACTGACCACATGCATCATTTGAAATGGAACAGTACCGTTGTTTTCTGTCCCATTTTAGACAGGGTGTCTGGTCAGCCTAGCAATGAACATAAGGGTACATATATCTTTATGGATAAATGTTTTCAGATTTTTTGGGTAGATACCCAGGAGAGGGATGGCTGGGTCGTATGGCAATTCCATTCCTAATTTTTTGAGGAATCTCCATACAGTACTGTCTTCCACAGTGGTTGTACCAGCTTACATTCCCACCAGCAGTGTATGAGGGTTCCTTTTTCTCCACAGCCTCTCCAGCACTTGTTATCCCTTGTCTTGCTAGTAGCCGTTCTGACAGAAGTGAGGTGGTAGCTCATGGTGGCTTTGATTTGCCTTTCCCTGATAGCTAGTAAACTTGAGCATCTTTTCATGTATCTGTTGGCCATTTGTATGCCTTCCTGGGAGAAGTGTCTGTTCAGGTCTCCTGCCCATTTTTAAGATTATACCACATCTCTGTTTTACACAAATGAACAGACACTTACAGACACAAATAACAGTTCAGTAGTTACCAGAAAAGGGAGGGGGGGGGGGTAGAAGAGGAAAAAGGGGGTCAGATATAAAGTAATGAAAGGAAACTTGACTTTAGATGGCAAACACACAATGCAATATATAGATCAAGGGTGTCCAACCTTTTGGCTTCCCAGGGCCACATTGAAAGAATTGCCTTGGGCTACACATAACATACACTAACACTAACAATAGCTGATGAGCTAAAAAAAAAAAAAATCACACACACAAAAAATCTCATAATGTTTTAAGAATATTTACGAATTCGTGTTGGGCAACATTCAAAGCTGTGCTGGGCCACATGTGAGCTGAGGGCCACGGGTTGGACAAGCTTGATATAGAGGACATATTGTAGAATTATATACTTGAGATCTATGTAATTTTATTAACAAGTGTCACCCCAACAAATTTAATTTTAAAAAATATTTTTTTAAACAATAGCACCTTATACTTAATGGTCTGCAGACATGGTCTGCCTGCCATTCTTAGGGCTGTCCTGTCAGATGGGCGGCGGGAAGACGCAGCTGACATTTGTAGCAATTTGCACAATGTCGATCTCCCCCGAGGCTTTTTCACATCCTTCCTGGCTGTGGGTTGAGATTCAGATGTGCTGCGTTCCCTGCTTTTTGCTCTCTCAGTATTTCCTCTACCCTGAATCACGTGATCTAGCCCTAAACTCCTATCCGCAGAGGACAATCAGAATGACACCTTCAGTGTTTGTGCCTGATTTTATGGCCTCGTGATCTTGTGCCCTTTGGCGTTCAAAGGTCACATCAGGCAGCAGGCAGGGAGGTTTTTGATGTAACCTCTGAACCCCAGAAAACAAAAGGACAGAGGCCCACGGAGACAATCCATCTAAAAAGGGTCCTATAAAGAACGCAACTCAATCAGCCCAGAGCATGCAAACCACCGAACATTTTTACGGAGCACTCTGCTACATGCAAACTAAGGGCCAGAAGAAGGGATGCAGACCCCGTGATCCCAATACATTAATCAGAGCTTGAGAAAAGCAAAGCACCGAGTTTACAACGGGCTCAGGGTGGGAGGATTTGCAAGAGGTGATTTATAAATTGGTTTCCTCCCCTCCCCCGCCCTCATCCACACACAAGCACACACACTGGTCAATACCACACCGCCCCCTGGAACATCAAGCATTTTCCTTTCCAAAGGTTTGCCCAGTGGCAAAGCCTCCCGTGCACAGATGTGTGAACACCATCAAGTGCTTTCTGTAGCCACCAGGACCATCCTCAGAGACAGGCTGAACAGTTCAGGGGCAGGCAGCAGATAAGAAAGAGGAGTACTTGTGAAATAGGTGAAAACTTGTTCCCACAAAGCAAATCACATTCTGCAGAACAGATGTCACCTCTGATACTGTACAGATTGTCCCTCAACAGCCCTTAATACCTGGCCCAGGCAAAAGTCAGACTAATTACTGAACTGATGAGAAATACTATTCAAATAGGTAGGGAGCTGAGCAGGAGACGCTTCTATTTTTCATGATGATTGATGTTTTATTTCTTTATAAATGTGCATAGCTAACTTAGCTAGAGAAGATGCTGGCACTGGGAAAGAGATCTTGAGAAGTCTGTATGAGCGAATGTCCTGTTCAGTGAAACTAAAAAATTGTATAGGAGCTTTCAAACCCTTGTCACAGACCTCCCGTTTGGAAGAATTTCTATTTGCTCTGTCTCATCCAGGTGCCTGGTTACTTACTGGACCAATAAACAACCAGAACACTGAGCATCCTGCCCTGGCATATGAATCAGCAGGCTCTGATTTACATTTGTTTGTTTGTTTGTTTGTTTGTTTGTTTGTTTTGGTATCTATTCAATATGTAATATACCCAATTTAAAAAATAATAAATAACGGAACCTCAATCTTCAGAAGTAAATTTTGGAAATGTGGAAATACTTGAAGATACTGCCATAGCAGATAAAAGGAGGGTAGAGGTTTTTTAAACTAGAAGCTTTATGCTAAGATTTCTGATCAAAGAAAATCACCACAATAAAAATTCTCTGGGACACTGAATTCTTCATGCCGAGAATTAACCATCTATCCTTGGACATTGGAGAATCCTTAGGGACAGTGATTTCGGGAATACATATAGAAAAGCCCAGCTTTCCTCCACTTTCAGAATGAAGACTCCTGCCCTCCAGCCTCCGACTGTCCCACCCTTCAGGAGCACACATGTGCATGCACACTCACACACAATGAACCAAGAAAGGAAGGCAAGAGCTCGGTAATGAGAGAGCCACTAATGGACTGGCTTAAGGATAGAACAACAGCCCATCCCTATTCTAGAAAATAATCAATCAAGCACTTAATTTTAAACATAAAAGTAAGCTGCCAGGAGACTGTTAATAGATAACCAAATAAATTAGCACTTGTAGGTGGGATTTGTAACCAGGTCAGATTTCCCTCTCCACCACGTTCTGACCCCATGCATATAAAGGGCCTCCCCAGCTTGGCACTTCATCTCACACTGTTTCAAAGTGGAAAATCTCCTCTTAGCCAATATCCCCTCTCAGTGGGCTCGCCACTTCAGGGAATTGTTCTTTGTGCGTCTTCCATAAATTTTATAACACTGTTACTTTAACATATTGATGGGCAACTTGGCCTTGGCCCAGGCCCACAGTGGGTTAATGTGGACATGAAAACCTTCAGGAGCGTAGAAGTGGGAAGAGACACATTCCCCACTGACCTTCCCTCAAGGGACAATTGTGCAAATGCAGTGGTCACCTGAGCTGGAGTCCTGCCCGGCTTTGATGGACAGCTCTGCCCACTGGGAGCTGGTTCAGAGTCATGTCGGGACAGGGAGGCGTTGGGGACAGGTACCTGCAGACCCGTAAAGGATGCGTGAAATCCACACATAATCCCCCAAGTTGTTTTCACCTGAGACTTAACTTTCTCCCAACATTCAAACTCTTTACAAAGTTATTGATGAATAAGGATTGGCAGCTTTATCAGCTGCCTCTTTTCCTCTACCCAGGGCAAGTGACCAAACGTAAACAGCAACAATGAACATAAAAGGCAGGCTTGGAGAATTGATCTCCGATTCCTGAAGGCTCTGTGAGTGTTCTGAACTTCTAATAGCACATGCATTCTGCCATCATATTGTCTTCATAATACCCACCCCCCAAAAAACAGCAGTAAAATTCCACTTCCTAGAATAAAGTCACCACTAAGAACAATACAGCAATAGTCTGCTAACCAAGTGAATAATGCAAGTTATAATAATAATAGCTACCATTTATTGTGCTTTGAACACACATGCGCGCGCACACACACAAGCACTGCATCGTACTAAATGCATTATGCATGTAATCTCATTTAATCATTTTTTAATCTGCAAAAATATCCTTTGATCCAAATATCTACTTCTAAAAATATGGCCTGAGGAAACAACTGAGGGTACATCCAAAGATTTTGTCTACAAGAATGTTTGTCAAATACGAGCAAAAAATAACAATAACAGCAAGTTATAATAATTGAGAGAAATAAACAAATTACAATATATGCATAAAATACAGTGTTGGGTAGCCATTTAAAACTAAGCTGTAAAAGAACATATAATGACAAATAAAATATGTCTATGAGGTAGTCAGCAAGCAATACCGCGTCTAAAAATACAGGAGCAATAGGAATATTTCTGTAAATCCCAAGTACGTCATCCGTATGCATAAAACATGTGAGATGAGATTCATAAATGTGTCATAAGACTGATTTCATTCCCTTCTTCTTATCTGTCTTACTTTCTAATTTTTTATAATCAGTAATAAAAATATTTTTTTAAATTTGACCTAGGTGTTATGTCCAAATATACTCCCAGATGCTAATTAACTGAAACATAGCCTGTTACACAGACAAAGCCCTTTCTGTCTACAGCGCAGTTTTACACACTGTCTCAGCTGAGCCCCACAGCAATCTTTTCAGGTGGACAGAGCAGATGTTTTAGAATCCTAGAGATCTGAAAATACACACACACACACAAATGAAGAAATGGTATGAAGAAGCCAGAGCCTCTCCTTGCCGGACCTGGCTGCGGTCCTGGGGTGTCTGCTCCCAGCTTTCTCCATCTAACGGGGAGCACAGTTCCAATTGTGCATGCAAGGCTCTGGGAGCAATCTGCCTTGTTCCTTCTTTGCCTTTTCCCCCCATGAAGGCTTTGGTTCTCTAGGATTCTGCTCTGCTCAGGGCAGGGTCTGGGGCGAGAGAATATTCCAGAATGCATGGTAAACCACATCTCTGACAAAGAGTCAGCAGTGTGATGGAGCTGGCTTATGCTCGCTCATGAAAGCCAATGATTGGCGTCTCTTCCCACCTCTACCATCAGTGACCCTACCACCAAGGCGGCTGTGGTGGGAGTACTTAGACCCTGGAATGGGCAAAGGCTATATACACCTGGGCCCTCCCCTCCCCACCGCCCCCCACCTCACCCCCACCCCCACCCCTAGAGAGCCAGTTGTTAAACAGTTACCTTCATACGCCACTGCGAAGTCTCAGAAGTAGAAATCCATATATTGAAATGAGGGTCAACCTACACAGCCCCTTCATGTAAACAGGACTACTCCTCTGCACAGATTAAAGCAGGATGTGAGTGTTTGAAAATGGTAGCACATTATTCAGCACCGTTTTAGAATTTACAAACCTTGACAGTTTGCCTACTCTTCACCCTCCTTGCGGCCACTGAAGTCTGTTGCCTCTTGCTGTGTCCTCTTCAAAGGCAAAGGAAAACCATGCAGTGCACTTCATTCTAAACTTGCTGGGCCCAAACGACACTGGGAACAAGAAGAGTGACCACTGAGGTGCGGGGTCAGTGTCAGCTCCATGGCCTTGGCCCTGAGACTTCCCTCAGGGTCCCCGGGGTGAGGCAGCTTGTGGCCTCTGCTCTGGCTCCCACCCTTGGGCCACCTCCATTGAGCCTTCTGGAACAATCTCTGCTCTTTCTGCACTTGTGGACAACTCAGCTGGGAGTGAAACTTGATCAGGAGATAATTTGACCCAGATGGAGGCAACGTGGACAGAAATAACATGCAGAAGCACTCGGCAGCCCACATCCTCAGTCTGGGGGAATCCATTTAGATTTTTTTGAGAAGCGGCTGTAACCAAGCGACCATGTACCCTCCGAATGCCACCTCAGGTAGCACAGCTGCCATGAAATGCATGAGGAGAGCTCTCCGGAAGGTGAGGCCAGGCTAACCTTTCCTATCGGGTAGCACCGGGGCTGAGCTAGGCACTCAGCCTTGGGGGGATAAGGGAGGGATCAGCATAAAACCCTGAAGATCGCCCAGGCTCCCGAGGATCAAAGGATTGCAGTAAAGGATGGCAGGGGCCTGGAATTGTACGCTCGCACGGCAGAAGCTGACAGCAGGAGAGCTAAGTGGAGGTGCAGAGAGGTCTGATGGTCACAAGAAAGGAGAAGTGGCCACACAGAGGAGTCACCTCTGTTTTGGTCAAGTTCTGAGGCAAAGAGGTTGGACTTCACTGTTTGACATGGCTTTATTTTTTATCCTTCTCTTTCCTGTCAAGGCCTGGACAGGAGAAAGACACAAATCAAAGAAACTGCTTGTCTGCAGAGCCCAGCCCTGAGAAAAGCGCTCTTTGCTTCAGGAAAAATAGGAGCCGTGAAAGCAGAGGCTGGAGGTTGGGCATGGGGTCCACGCTGTGGTGAGAGGGACATTCAGGTATCGGTGAGGACACTGGGCAGCATTCCCAGGGCCGGTTCCAGACACCGTGCTTGATCTCATTCCCTCGGGCTGTCACAGATGTCGTTAAGGTTTGGTCCACGGGAGGAATGCACGCAAAGAAACTACCCCCATGAACCAAGAGCAGGTGCTCAGAACCACCGCTGATCTTAGGAGCCAGCGAGTCAGGTCCCCTGAACTGCTGTGTGTGGTCCTCACTTGTGACAGTTCCCCAGGGCCCACTGAGATGAGAAGTGGAACAAAGCCCCACTCCGTAGACTGTCACCATCAGAAAGTTCTCCCACCCAGCCCTCTGACTGGGACTGACTGGGAGTCACACCTTCACTTTTCAGGGACTTTGTTAGGACAGCAGGCCTGGGGAATTTTGATGGAGACAATTGGAATCTTACTAAAAAGGTTAAAATATCTAGTCATCACAGGGTAGCTTCCACTCTAAACAGACAGTGATATATAGAGAGAACTGCCTCTCTTGTATATAATGAATCTAGAGAACAATACAAGGACATATTCCACATATATCATTTCTATCATCCCAGAAAAGCTCCCCTTTTAGGCAGTAGCGTGCTGGTAAATGGTCACTCACCAGCACTCCGAAAAAACAACATATGCATATTATTACAAATTTTACCACTATAAGAGATGTAGCATACGCCATTCACAAATAATAATAAAATACACAGTACTATTTACTATGAACTCCATCTAGTCAATTGGTTCTCAAAGAATACTTTCGTTGATTTTTACCAAGCTATAATATCTATAGCCAAACTATGGTTGCTACTGATAAACCAGTATAGTTCTGACACGACGCAGTGTTTGGTTTAACATTACTGAGTAATGCGAACGGGAAACGATGTCTGCATGTGTGGAAACTTCACTTGGATGAATCAGATAATGGAAAAGTTTGAGTACTTGTCACCTTTGTCCTCAATATAAAAGTTATAGAAGTTTTAATGATTGCTGTGTTTAACCTGACACAGAACACTTCATGGATTCTCAGGGTAAAATCTATTCATTCTTAACATATCAGGAAATAAAGCTTCAGCCCACAGAGGAGGGTGGATGGAGAAAAGTCGGCCTGTGTGTCCCCATGTCGGAAACGAGTTGCCCAGAGTGTGTGCCTGCAATGCCAGAGTGACAGCTATCAAGCCACCAGAACTAGGATGCAATGCCTGCCCAAGGGTTTAAAAAAAAAAAAAAAAAGGCTCAAGCCAGGCTGTTTTCCAAAAATGTTTTTAATTCCAACATCCATCTTAAATGGCTTACTGTAGACTAATTTAGCCAGTAGTTGTTATACTAAAAATAGAAGCTAATGATTTCAGCTAAAAACAACTAAGCCTGTACTATCTAAGTATACTTATTGCAAAAAATGGATTATCCTGGGGCACATTTGTTTTCTACCTCCTTTTCCCTGTAGGCAGGCTTAATAAGATTCCCACCTCGAAAGAACAAGCATGCCTTCCCCTCCCAGGACATGAGACTATTAGGAATATGTTCTCTGAGGAGCACCCACTTCCCAGAGCTCGGCTGATTCAACTCACGCAGGCAGGGCTGACCCCACAAAGGGTATCATCGGATCAGTCAGTGCCTTTCAGCAAATAATGGCAGTGTCAACTGTTCTCTTGAGCACTCACAGGTACCCACCACGCAGGTTGGTGCCATACAGCCCGGCACACTTTATACTTTCCAAAGTGCATGCCTTTTGAAAAGAAGCACATTTAATGCCAAGATCAGATCAGAGCCATACGACATGGCTGTCCAACTGGAAGAAATTTGGCAAAAGTAAAAAAGAAAAAGATCAAGTTTTCAGGTGCCACTGTCTGAATTAAACAGGAATGCTAAACAGTCAGCACATGGAACTACAATCTGATTACAAGCTCAAATACGGAGTCCGGCAGCTGTAACGTCGGAAGGCTTACTTTATCTTACATGTCAGAGGGTATGCCTGAGTGTGATACTGTTGTTACAGAATTACATGCTTATAATTTTGTAACAACAAATTTGGTATAGATGACCAGCTCATAAAAAAGGGGGCATTACTTCTGCTGGACCCTGTATTTTAACTGGCAACAATTCAGGAAGAATTCAGGCATCTTGGGCCATCGGATATCCAGATTTCATCCGTTTCATATATGTTCCCTGAAACTGCATAATGCTTGTCTCTACAAAATGAATGCTGAGCGTCACAAAAAGCCACCTGGACTGGAGAAGTTACTAAAAGGGCTTCTTACAAAGGAATCTCAACTGTTAGGCAGTGAGAACAAAAATCCTAGGAATGATATTTATAAAGGCTTCCTGGAGCATGACCTTGATTAAATGATTTTAATTTTATAGCTTTTAGAAATAATGAAAGAAATGATCAGTTTTTGTTTTCCTGTGAGGATTGCCCATACTGCTCTTTAGACTGAGAAGTGAAATGATTTTAAGGTAGGGCACTAGTTTGGGTGTCAATTCACAATTTTATTTTCTCAGATTATGGTATCTCAACAAGCTTCCCATTTCCACCTAATGATGGGAAGCCTGTTCCTAATGTAAGGTGACCAGACGTCCTGCTTTTGGCGGGACAGTCCCGATTTTTAACAATTTGTCCTGCGTCCCGTGGCGTTTTAAAAAAGTCCCGATTTTTGGAAAGAATGCACGACAAGCTAGGGAA
>PVKE010006472.1:0-54218 GCA_004027555.1 Craseonycteris thonglongyai | reverse complement strand
AGACTTCAGACTCATTTCAGGCAAGGTCTTGTCCTAGACTTTTAGAAAGCCTTCTTTGGAGGGATTGCTTTGGACCTACCCTTTTCAGTCTTACAAATATGGTCATTTATAGGAATTAGATTGCTTTCCTCCTTTCATTCATCAACTCTATCCCCCACTGATCCGAATGTCTTCCCTCTGGGCCCGTTCTTTTCCTCTGCTTCAAATCTCCACTCCTTTCCCTTGCCATTTCTCCCATCTTCCACTTACAATTTATCTTGCCGTGACCTTTTAGAAGCTTAAACACCACAGCAGTATATGCTCTGTCAACCCCAGAGAAGAGCGTATATTTAAAAGAAAGATGATTAAGACAGCTTAAAAGTACAGCCATTTTTCAAACCCACTCGATGTGAATGGCATTGTCTGTAAAATCATGATCAAGAGAAATTTCACATTAGTCATTTGGCTCACTAGACATTTTGGTGCTTCTTTGCAAAAACAACTGGTATACAGACAGATCTAGGTTCCCTTGGAACAGAGAATATTTTCTAGCTAAGAGCTTCCACAAATTTCTCATTAGAATGAAGGGGTAACTGATATTAGAGTCTATGTATTAAACACACATGTGTTTGACACTCTCTAACGATAGGGTGACCAGACGTCCCGCTTTTGGCGGGACAGTCCCGATTTTTAACAAGTTGTCCTGCGTCCCGCGGCGTTTTAAAAAAGTCCCCACTTTTGGAAAGAATGCGCGACAAGCTAGGGAACGGTGGGAGATAGACCAAATTTTTAATCAAGAAACCCCTCCCCCCCAGTCAATGGTGTCCCACTTTACCAATGTTAAAATCTGGTCACCTTATCTAAGGACCATGAGACAACCCAGAACTTAAGCGTACAGTCTCTCGGGTTAAGCAGACCCTTGCTCCTTTGTTAGCTCAGCCACTTAAAAGCTGTGCAGCTTGAGCAAAAAACCTCTTTGGTGCTTCAGAAAGCTCATTCATGAAGCAAGGATAATCAGAGTACCTACATAAATGTGAGAGAATGCATTAAAGATTTAGGATGGGGCCTGGCATGTAGTAGGTACTCAATAAACAAAGGTTAGTATAAAATGGTGCTATGACTTGGAGATTCAATGATCAATGACAAGGTTCTTGGCTTTGAGGGTCAATATAAAGAGGATTCTAAGACATAGTGGGGAGTATTCGAATAAATGGTTACGATGGAATTTTAAGTTTTATCAGTTAATAAAATCTAAATGAGAATGTAAGTTTTGAGAAAAAAGATAGAGAGAGAAAAACAGGATGTTAGACATAAGATGGGAAGGTGGTTAAGTCTGAGATGAGAAGACCTTGTCAAATTCACAGTATTCCGGAGGGCCATGCCTGAGCCTGGATATGACAATTTTCTTTAATATCTTGTGTTTTCCTTTCCCTGGTCTTTTAGATTCACTGTCTGCTGACAGTGTCAGTGATAATGAAGTTCAACAATATGTCTGTTCTTTGAATTTATGGGTCAAGTAATTAAAAAATAAAAAGTCTATAAGTCCGGTATTCTGCACATGTGATAGAGTGAGATTAAGTAAATATTTAAGCACCTGAGCATTTTTCTGATTAACACCTTGATACCTACATTATATTCTAGGATTTAATCTCCTGAGATGTCAGAACTAACCACAGAGAGGCTTACTACTTGGCTTTGTAATAAATTGAAAGTATTTCTTGGGAGTCAAATAACCACTTTAAAATTTGGAGCTAATTCCACAGTGTAAAAAGCCAAATTAACATTTGCTTTTATTTAAGCAATAATTTTCAGATGTTTCTATTGATTGGTTTAAATATATGGCTATCTTTAAAATGTATATTTATGTGGTACATACAGAGCCAGGTTCATATCAGGAAGCAAGGTAAACAAAAAGGGTTTTATGACCGTTTATTTCCAAAATATGAACTTAGTTAAAGGAAACCACCAAGAAATGTTAATGTACTCAACATTAGTTAGCCTTCCTTGTATTAAAATCTACCCCAACCATAGGGCTTTTAGAAAGAAGGTACTCAAGTGGACATATTTGGACCACAAGACCTTATACCTCATTGGACAGAACTGAGCAGGCCGGAGTGAATACCTCACCCAGGGGAAACTCAAATACAGGACCCATTCTTCCTATCTTTGTCTCATTATTTTCCTATCGCCCTTTCTCCCTTTAACTCCTGAATTTAGATATAGAGGTTTAGTCATTTACATGGTGATCAGCACTAAATATTAACAGGTCACTGGGAGTTGTGACTGTAGTTTTTGCCATCTCTAACCGAGCCCTGGGAAAGCACACAGAAAACAAAACACGTACAGAGAAAGGAACAGGCATGCAGAGAATCTAAGACTGTAGCGTACTTGGGCCCAGTGGGAAGGGGAAGAGTGTAAGGAAGGGCCTGACCACACTTACTGTTTGATTGCGACTGCTTCAGATGCCCTCCTCCTTTCTCTTCTGCCCCACGTTTAGACAAGCTGGTGAGGAAGCCCAGGTGCTTTCAGCACCAGTGGAAAGTCTACAGCACAAAGGACTCTGTTGGAGACCCCTCACTCCAGCCTCACCCTCTTCCTACATCCCGGCTTTCCCAAACCACTTTTGGAACTGCTTGGGACCCTACCTCAGAAGCCTTATTATGTGAATAAAAAATCTTTTCACAGTCTCTTGGTATGTGTGATATTCTCACTTTCAACATTTGAACACATTTTTTCCCTTTAAGTGTATTTATTTGTTTATTTCTTATTTAGTGACATTGGTTGGTAAGAATGATAGGTTCCAGGCATACAATTCTATGTGTCACATTATGTGCTCACCAACTAGAGTCACTTTGCCTTCTAACACCATATACTTGATGCTCCCTCCCTACTCTCCCACCTCCCTCCCCCCTTACTCTGAGGCAACCACCAAACTATCGACTGTGTCCATGAGTTTTTATTTCTCTGTTACTTTCAGTTTTATATTCCACCTATGAGTGAAGTCATATGTTTCTTGGCTTTTTTTTTCTTAACAAAATTTTAGATAGAGATAACCCCAACAGAAAAAGAGAAAGAAAGTGAAAGAGTAGTTCCTGACATTTTAGATACTTTAGGACATATATGGGCTCTGCTTTTTGTCCTTAGGTGCTCGTGAGATTGCTTCCTTTATTTTTATTCTAAACTCTACTCTGTTTAGATTAGCTTTAATGGATTTCTGTTCTTGGCAAGTAAGTGATCTCTGCTTATGACACTTGATGACCCTCCTTTACCACAGCCCACAGACCTTAGAAAATATTGATGGCTCTTCCTACAGCTCATAAGTGTTCTTGACTGATTTGATTTTATTGAATTTTGGTTCTGTTATAGACAAGGGATGATAGTTACTTGCAAAAGAAAACATTTTTGGCTTGTTAAAAATAATAATTGCTCAGTTATAGATAAAGCTAAGTTCCAGGAAATAGCTGACTCATAAGTACCCAGAGCAAAGGTGTGAAAGATGTAGCGACTATGTCACTGAGACTGAGATGGCGTGGGCCTCCTGGGGAAACATGGTAGAGTCATTCCTTTTGGCTGTCAGGGTTGCCATTAATTTTGTCTGCAATTGCCAGCAAAGTGCAGGAAGATGTATGCGAATGAATTATTGATTTTCACTTGCATTCTGATTGGAGCAGGTTTGCAGCTTATTTTCAAGTAACTCTTTTCATCTTCCTGGCAATAAATATAAACATCAATCTAATTTATCTCTTTCAGTTAGCAACTTTCACGATAAATTGTATTTGTGAAACAATGAATCCTTTCCTTCTAATAATCAGCAAATGAAGAGCTACAGAGGAACAGATTCTTCTATCACTCCAAACTTTACAAACAGCAACTTTTAGTATAAAAAGTGTGTGTGGGGGTGAGGGGAGTTCATGGAAGGTGAATACAGATTGCGGAAGGTTTTCAGTGCAATAAGTCTTATGGGCTTGAGAACCAAAAAGCTCCCCATGGAAAATAGTTTTGACAGTTATTGAGAATATGTACCTTCACTTAAACTTGATTCCTCATGTTACAACATTTGGGTTTAATGACATTAACCCTCTGTGCTTCTGTGAGTTCTTTCATTCTCCCATCCCCCAACCTGTAAGAAGAAAGGGTACCTCACACGTGTTCCGGAGCCGAGCTGCGCTACTCTGAAAGCACTCAGACTACTATCTCTTTGTTTGCTGTGTCCTCTGTAGTGCTGAAGAGCTCTTGTTCCCTCCTTCCCTTTGCTTAGGAGACAATGCTTTCAAAGAACAACTTGGATGGCTGTTGGCCATGAAATCGGCCCCTCACTGCTCAACAGCTGTTGGAAACCTTCTGGTCTCAACCTATGTGAGGATTTGATCTTTGAGATTTTTATTTAATGAGGATGAGGACAAACTTACCGCTTCAGAACAGTTCACCTGTCCAAAATAGACACATTTTATAAGAAGTTCTAATAATTCAAAACCATTTCAGCATGATCTCTACAAAGAGACATTCCATCTTCTCTATCAAGCTGAGAAGTGAGGCTCACAAATTCAAACACACACACACACACACACACACAGTCTCATATCTGAAATCTCATTTTAGCATTCATTCCAATGCCTCTTCCTTTATTTGAGAACATTGCTAAAGAGAAAATGTAATTAAGTACAGACTATGCTTACTAAAAATGTATCTTCTTAAATATTATTCTTTCAATGTTCTTCATTATGATGGATTTAATTTTGAAGAATCTTTGATAACACTGTAATTATTTTAGATCTTAATTATTTTATTGAAACTATACATTCTCTTTCTGTTTGTGTATTGTGTTAATAAGTATATTTCATTGCATGTGAAGAAAATATAAAAACCAGATCATTTTTAATATTCGGAAGTGAAACAATGAGAAACCATAGGTTCTATTTATGGAGATTACAAGAACAGTATGACAATTTAACCCAGAAGTTTTATGAACATTATTAGCACAAGACATATCTTTCCATGCCTTAGGACTATCCTGAGGTGACTCAGTATTTAAATCGTTCTGTCTTTATTTATTTTTGCTCTCATCTCCCATTTAGAGCAGAGCTGCCAAGCTGTAGGGAATTGGGGTGGGAGGTCAGGGGCGCAGAAGAGGGGGCAAATGCACAAAAAGGTCTGCATTATTTTTATCAGATAAGTATATTAAGTTCTGAGAAAGGAAGTTCTAACTGTTGGGCTGATCTGTGTGAGAAAGTGGGTAACTCCTCCAGTTGTATGGTTTTAGAGACATAGAGAACTTCCCTTCTTCCTCCTCTAAGTATATCCTTTATTTTTCAATTCAAACTACATGGTATAGAGCGGGGGTGGCAAACCTATGGCACGCGTGCCCAAAGTGGCATGCAGAGCAATTATTTCGGCACGCGGAGCTGTGAATACCATTTAAAAAATTATTGTTTATGCTCTTATAGACATAAAAATAATCGATACCTCTATCTCACTCGATGGGTTGGCACGCGAGTCGAGTGAGTATACTCTTATTTCATAAACTTTGGCACTCAATTGCCAAAATGTTCGCCACCCCTGGTATAGAGGGTCTACTTTATGCCAGCAGCTGAACCTGATTTGAGATACAAAGATGGAAAAAAACCAACCTTCTATTTTTTAGAAAGTTTGTGGTGTAGTGAGCACACAGAGGGGAAGAGAAGACATTCAGGGTACAAAGTAATCCACGTGATGGTAACGAGAAGACTAGGAGTCATGGAGCATAACCTGGAAGCATTTTTCCAGTCCTAGGAGTTGAGGGGAGCTTCTGGAAGGCAGGAGATAGACTGGCACCTGAAGGGCCAGCAGAAAGTTAGATGAAGGGAAAGAGGAGACGAGAAAGAAAAGGCAAGACCATTATGAATAGAAGGGAGAAGCAGGAATAAAAGCTTGGAGGCCGAGGGATAAGATCCCATCGGGTTCTACTGCTTATTAGTGGTTTGGCCTTGGGCAACCACTTCTCTTTGAATGTCAGTTCTCTTCACTGCAGAAAGTGGATAATAATACTTGTTTTTATCATTACTAAAAAGTAGATGAGATAATACATGTAAAGTGCTGCCCTTACTAGCAAGAAATAAAAACACAAATTGAACCATTTTAACTATAAAGGGCAGGGTACTTATGGAGGATTACTGGGATATGCCATCGGCCGGCAGTCCCCAACATTTCTGGCACTGGGGACTGGTTTTGTAGAAGACAATTTTTTCACAGACCATGGTTTTGGGATGATTCAAGTGCTTTACATTTATTGTGCACTTCATTTCTATTATAATAATAGACTGTAATATATAATGAAGTAATTATACAACTCACCATAATGCAGAATGAGTGGGAGCCCAGAGCTTTTATTCTTGCAACTAGATGGTCCCATCTGGGGGTGATGGAGACAATGAAACTCAAAGTGTGTTGCTTATGTCCAGTCTACTCCGGAATCTCATTTCGGCTGCTGTCACTGCAGAAAACCCTGCTTCAGAAAGACAAGATGCTGGAACTGGCAGCAGACTTTTTTGGTGCTTTTGTGGCAATCTCAGGATAGTCTGCCTTGATTTTAATCCAGAACATAGAGAGATTGGCAATTGTCTTACACATACTTTGAAGGCCACCATCATTTGCGATCTCAAGCAGTTGATCCTCTTCTAGCACAAAGTCGAATCACCTGGCTCATTCACAAATGGGTCTCAGTTCTATTTCTTCCCAGTTCGGGAGTCTTTGTGGTTGGGAAGTAATGCTCAAACTCTTCCAAAAGCTGAGATAGGTAGGTGATCATGCACCAATTGGGAGAAAGAAGGCCGTGGCTCAGTCTCTTTCAAAATCTCTGCTACTGTTTGAAACATGTAAAAAATCCCAGTGTTCACTCATCATTTCCATAATTCCAGTTTGGCTTTGAGTGCAGCCACTTTATCTGCCAACTGGAACACAGTTGTTGTTCTTGCTGAAGTGACAGATTGAGTTTTTTGAGTAGGTTGAATATGTCACACAAGTAAGCAAGTTTTGTGACCCATTCTGTGTCACTTAAATGTGCTGCCACTGGTGACTGTTTTTCTAAAAGAGATCTCTGGAGCGGCTCTCATAACTCAGAAATTATGGGCGATGATCTACCTTTAGAAGCCATCTCACTCCTGTGTGTAAGAGAAGATGTGTGTGCTCTGCATCCATCTCCTCACACAGCCACATGAACAGACTTGAGGTAAGGGTATGTACTTTAATCACACCCTGCAAAGCATTGTTAAGTTCAGGTGACATTTATTGGCCAGCCAACATTTCTCTATGGATGACATAGCGTGTAGACTTACATTCATAAGTGACCTCTTTGCCCTGAGTAGTGAAATCAGGAAGCTGTCCAGTCATGGCAGCCGCTCCATCCATGCATTTACCAAAACAAAATGACTAGTTCAGTTTTCCTGATATGTAGTCATTCAAAGGCTTGAGTAGTTCTGCAGCAGTGGTGTTGGTTGGTAACTAAAGTTCACATAGAGAGGCCAAGATAGTTTTGTGGGTTAAGCACTCATTTGCAGCCCTGGAATCTGAGGATGGAATCCAGGCCGCAGCCCATGCGGACCCATATGCTGAACTGGGGTGTAGCCCCCAGTTCAGTTCTCGCAGGGGAAAGCTCCCCATGTGGGAGGCCCCCAGTTTGGTCCCCAGCTCGTGGGGGCTTTCCTCCCCTGTGGGAGAGCCCTGCTTGGTTCCTGCCATGCCCGGTCCCCATACCTACCTGTGTGGAACGAAACCATGTCAAAAACTGATGGAGACTGCTCTGGGCTCTCCCTCTTCTCTCTGCCTCTCTCTGTCTCTGTCTCTCTTGCTGTCAAAACATTAAAATAAATCTTTAAAAAAAGTTCACATAACATATCCTCCTGCACACCCTTCTGAAAAAATATATTGCACAAAAACTAGCATTGTTGTTTTGTTGTCAACATTGGTAGACTTGTCAACCTGGGATGCATCCCGCGGTGACCCATTAATCCTCTCTAACAATTACACCTCAATATCCTCTGCTATTTCATCAGTTCATCTAGTGATGGTGCTAGCCCAAAGAGGAACACGTGCTGTCTTTTGAACTGCAGCCTCTCCTATAATAAAAGTTCACGTCAGATGTCCTTAGCAGCAGGCAGGACCAACTCTTCACCAATGGTAAAGGGCTTCTTAGTTTAGCAATGCTGTTAGCTACTAAGAATGATGCTCTCAGTACAGACACATTTGATGAAGTGGTGCTTCATCAATAATTGCTTCTGTTCTTCGTGTTTAAATTTTTTTTTTCTTTTGAAAAACTCCAAAGATGTCTTTTAATACATAATATTTGGTCTCCATGTGCTAAAGCAGTTTTGAAGGTTTCATGGCTTTATTGAATAGCTGGTTGCAACATATTATACAAAGCGGGCTTGGAGAATGGGAATCACTGGTGGCAATGAACCTGTAATTTAAGTAGGACTCTTTGTATTTTCTCTTAAATGCAGCTTTCTTTTTGTTGACAGTCTTAGCATCTTCTGCTGTCTCCTCATTGGGACTTTCCCACATTTTAAAGAAGCTCTCCAGTGATATTCGTTTTTTATTCAATTTGGCTAAGGTTAGCTTGTGGACTTACCAAAACTGTGAGCCAGACAATTGCACAGTGATGGGAAGAGATGTGGATGGAAGTGCTAAGTAAAATAATAGGCAGGCCACACACAGACTAAAATAAGTGTTGGATTCTGACTTAAAGCCTGCCACCAGATGAAATGGTACAATTGAAGTGCATCAACTCACTTGCCACTATAAAGCTGCCACCAGATGCAGCTTAATTTTCTCTTGCCAGTTACTCATAGAGTGCTGATATGAGTCTGATAGCAATAGATTTGTTATGGTCTCTGTGCAGTCAAACTCCTCTGCTAATGTTAATCTATATTTACAGCCACTCCCCAGTACTAGCATCACCACCTCAGCTCCACCTCATATTATCAGGCATTAGAGTCTCATAAGGAGCGCACAACCTAGATCCCCCGCATGTGCAGTTCACAATAACGTTCGCGCTCCTATGAGAACCTAATGCTGCTGCTGATCTCATAGGAAGCAGAACTCAGGCGGTAACACAAACAATGGGGAATGCCTATAAATACTCAACTCTTGCTCTATAACCAGGTTTCTAACAGTCCACGAAGCTGGGTGGGGAAGCGCTGCCATAGACCATGAAGACCATACAGAATGCAGGGAGGTGACTATATCTCAAACCAATTCCAATCAGAAAGTCAAATGCCATAAGGACACTATGGTTCTAATATCTATTTCCATTTGCATGTGGATGTTTTACTTCCCTCCCACTGAACATGAGCTTTTTATTCATAGTAGATAATCATAGCCTCCTAAGAACTCAGATCCTGAGTTTTATATCTTTGGCAGAAGTTGCTCCAAGAGATTCTGCCTCTCTCAGTTCTACAATAGTTTCAAAATTTTCAGGAATGGACTGGTTAGATACTCACCCCTAATACCATGAAATGTGGCCAGTATTCACATGGTGACTTCTGCAGTGATTTTGATGGTGGAGGTAGAGTTCCCAGTAAGGAAAGGGAGTTTGAGAGGCAGATCAGTTGCTGGTTCTCAAAAATACGAATTAAATTTATATACCTTTGGTACACATCTACAAGGTACAATGCATAATGCATAGTTTAGATGCAATATAAGAGGGAGTACCCAATCCCCCCAGAATTTATTTATAAAATATTGTGTATTCTTACACATTTAAACTTGTCATCTTCAAAGTACTCTCCGTTTGATGCAATCCACCTACTGAGATGCTTTTTCCACTGCTCTGAACAGTTTTTGAACTCATCCATTTTGATGTTTTTTAGTGCTTCTGCCATTTTTTGTTTCACCTCTTCCACATTGGCAGTATGTTTCCCATTGAGGACTTTTTTCATTTGGGGAAACAAAAAATAAAGTTGCTCAAAGTGAGATCAGGTGAATAGGGAGGGTGGGGCATGAGGGTCATGCCATTTTTTTTTCTCAAAAACTGCTGAGCACTAGGCATGGTATGGGTAGGTGCATAGTCATACTCACACTGTGGAAATCACCCATCATGACATAGGTAAATGCATTGACAGAGTCTCCAAAAAAATTTAGTGAAGCCAAATGCAGCCTCCCACAAAAATTTCAGTTGGTATACTGATACAGATGGGTTCCTAGAACACTCATCTAGTGGGGGAAGCCTGTACTATTAATATTGTATAATTACACATTAGCTTAATTAGGTTGTTGCTATTATTATCTCCATGTCACCGATGAGGAAACTGAGTTATTGCTCAGGCCTCATAAGGCTAGTCAGGTGAAAAGCCAGGCTACTACACCGGGCTTGCCTGGCCCAGAGTTTGAGCTGTTGAATATTATTGATATTTAATTTAATAAAGGTCTCTTTTCAGCTACAAACCAGACTTCTACTTCTTTTACCTGAGAAAAATCCTGAACCCTGGTGACATGGGGAACAGCAGTTTCCTCTATCTCTCCAGTGTTCAGGGACAACCAGAGATTGCAAGAAACTCCTCCATGAACATAAAAGTCAGAGCTTACCTCAAAGACAGGAGCTCTTTAGATGTTGTAGGTCACACAACTTTGATGTGATTCTGTTACCTGTGTCTATATTATCTTCTCCTTTCCAACAGAGTTTAAATATCACACCTTTCATGCTAAAAGTGGCTTTCACATACGGATGCTGGTTTTTCATAAACTTTGGTGGTGTTAGTTCTTATTTCAACCTATAGATCTAACTAGAAAGTGAAGAAAAGTGATCCTATGATTCTAAAAATGGATGTAGGAGATTCTGATAGAAATTTTTAAAAGACAGATGCATTCAGTGCCTGCAAGTTGATCCTAGATTAAAGAAATGGACCAAGTCTGACTTGATTCAAGGTTTCTCAATAGGAATTTAAAATAAATGAATGTACTTTCCCATAATGTTCTTTGAAATTCTGAGTGGATCAGAATAACCACCTCAAGTTGTTGTTTTTTTTTTTTGGTTTTTTTTTACTACAATCTGCAGGGTATGTTCACCTGTTGGTGTTTTAGTAGAGGGTGGAAGCACTGTTTTGTTGATAAGGAAACGGGGAAAGATATTACTGAAAGTGTATTTATCCATTAGTTTATTTATTCATTTATTCAACCAACAGTTATTAAGGTGAAGAGAAATGTGATTATAGAGGAGATGTACTGGTAGTTTAACAACTATAATATTAGCCTCTATCTGTAGTATTATTTTAAAATTTCAAAGCAAATATGGCAATGTATTAAGATTTGATTAAAGTTTATTGTAGGTACAATAGAATTTGTTTTAACATCAAGTATCTTGACTATAATATATAAAATTTTGTTGGAAATGAAGAATAAGAGAAAAGGAAATGTGTTTTAATTCCTGTAAGTACTAAAGTCACTCCATTTTCCTTCATTTTAAAAAGTGTTCTTTTATCATTTTGTGTCCATAAATCCTAATGTACCAGCACTGTGTGGGTTTCAAGCCTTCAGGTACATGCATTCTTTCTCTATGCTCCATGTCTGGTCAGGAGTTGGTGGTGGTAAATTATAGAGCTAGAAATTACAAAGGCATGTCAAATTGGAAGGCACAGCCCTCTTAGATTTTCCTCTCTTCAACCAAAAATAGAAACTCCTGTTTGATATGTTACCTAGTTGACTTACCATAAAGAACCTTTAGCCTTAAGCATGACTTACAGTTTATCCTAGAACTTTACATTGACCTATCCCAACTCTGAGACATGGAGCAAGTCATTCTTCTAAACCTCATTTCCCTTATATATCAGTTGTGAAAAGTTAGAACAATAGTGCTTATATCATAGATTATTATAAAAAAAAGGGGGTGAATTTACTATGATACTAATAAAGGATAAGTTTGAATGTATCGTTTGAGCAGACTTTCTTCAAATTTAGTATCTAATTTTGTATTTGTAATTTTGTATTGTTTTTCTTTAGAAGGGCCTCCTAATTGACTGTAATTGACTACTTTTAGGCCTCATAATATATGCATCCGCCTCTGGTTCCGAAGATTAAATGAGCTATTAAGTAAATATAAAGTTTTAGGGAAGTGCCTTATATAGAGAAAGGGAGAGAGAGAGAGAGAGAGAGAGAGAGAGAGAGAGAGAGAGAGAGATTTTTAAGAAATTTGTTTATACAATTCTGTAGATTGGCAAATTCATAACCTATAGGCCTGATAGTATACTGGCAAGTCAGGAAAGTCGATGTTGCAATCTCTAGTCAGAAATCTTTAGGTCAGGGAATACCAGGATAGCTCAGCAGGTTGAGTTCTTGCCTTGCAACTGTGAGGTACTAGGATTGAATCATGACCCAGCCCATGCAAACCCATATGCTGAACTTCAGAGCAACTGATAACCACCAGGATAGCAGCAAAGTTCTCGCCGCCCATGTAGGAGGCCCTCAGTTTAGTCTCTGCCCTGTGAGGCCCCACATTCACCTGTGTGGAATGAAACTATTTCACAACTAATGAGCAACGCTGGAGACTGTTCTGGGCCCTTCCCCATATCCCTCTCTCTCACCTTTTCTCAAAACAATAAAATAAATTTAACAAAAGGAGGGTGGGAATCTGTACATCAAGTTGGTACACTGGACATTCAGTGAGGACTTCTGTGCTACAGACTTAAGGCAGAATTTCTTCTTTTTCATTGAACCTCAGTTGTTGCTCATAAAGCCTTAAACTGATTAGATGAGACTGACTCAAATGATTGAGGGCAATGTCTTTTACTTAAAGTCAACTAACCATGAATACTAAGTTGTAGCTACAGAATCCCGTCCCAGCAACATTCAGAGAGGAGTTTGACCAAATAACCGGGCATCATACCCTAACCATGTGACACACAAAATTAACTACCATAAAGAGTAAGTTGCTCAACACAAAGTGCTCTGCAAGGTCCTAAGTAATTTTTCTTCTCCTCCTTCTCCTCCCCACTCTTCTTCTTCATCCTCCTATTATTATTTGTTTATTTTGCCTTATTATATCCTAAGCTTCTAGAAGAGTACCTATATTTGGAAAGGTCATACAGAATATCTTTCAAAAAAAATAAATGTCAAGGAATGCAAGTATGTATGGAAAAAAATGAATAAAAATGTAGCTGCTAGCAAACAGATGATATATGGTCCCTTCATAATAGCTGGTGTAGTTAAAGCCAATGGTTGACTGGATGGCACAACAGTTAATGACAAATAGAGTCTGGTGTATAGAGTATATTTTTGTCTTGGTCCACAAGCTTGGGTCTTAACACATGGTTATGAGGTAAAATTTGAAGTCTGTGGAATAATGGTAAATACTATAATCTCCATATAATACTTTACTTGCTCAGAGCAAAAATAACCTCAGCATATCCAATATTTATATTTTCTTAATTACAGTAGTCCTTTCTTTCTGGGGATTTGCTTTTCATAATTTCAGTTGCCTGTGGACAATGGAGTTCCTAAAAGATGAGATAAAAACATTCAGAAATAAACAACTCTTAAATTGTACACTATTCTGAGTGTGATGAAATCTCGCATTGTTTTGCCTGGGATGTGAATCTCATATCCACGCTATATATACGCTACCCACCTGTTAGTCATTTAGTAGCGGTGGACCGCTGAGATATCAGAGTGCTTGTGTTCAGGTAACCCTATTTTACTTAATACTGGTCCCCAAATGCAAGAGTAGTTATACTGGCAATTGGAATATGTCAAAGAGAAGCTGTACAGTGTTTTCTTTAAGCAAAAATGGTGAAAGTCCTTAACTTAATAAGAAAAAATAAGTGTTTGCTTACCACCAGATCTGTGGTAAGAGCAAATCTTCTATCTGTGAAATTGTGAAGAAGAAAAAAAGAAATTTGCTCTAGTTTTGCTATCACACCTCCAATTGCAAAAGTTGTAACCAGAGTGTGTGATAAACATCTTAATTAAGATGGAGAAGGTATGAAATTTGTGGCTGGAAGACATAAACAGGAAATGTATTCTGACTGACAGCAATGTGTTACGCTAGAAAGCACTGAACCTATGTAACAGCTTCAGCAAGTGAGCCTGATATAAGTGACACCAAGCTGTTTACTACAAATAAGGGATGTTTCCTCAGATATAGAAAAGGGTTTGGCATTTTATCGTCTTACATCATCACGAGAAGAAAGGTGAGTACAGTATAATAAGATATTTTGAGAGATACAGAGAAAGAGACTACATTCACATAACTTGTATTAGGGCATATTGTTATAATTGTTCTATTTTAGTATAGTTATTGCTGTTAATGTCTTGTGCCTAATTTATAAAATTAACTTTATCATAGGGAAAAACATAGTATATACTGGATTGAGTACTATCCATTTTTTCAGGTCTTGGAATTTATCCCAAGAGAATAAAGGAGGACTACTGTACTTTTCTCTGATTAGTGCTAAAAATGAAGCTAGACTTAACTTAAAGAACACAACAAATGCTTTTCTTTTAATCTGGACTGTCCATAATATAAAGCAGCATTTATTTACATATCCTTATGTTTACTTTTCTGACTTTTTTCCATGTTCAAAGAAGTCAGTTCAATTTTCACCTTTCTCTTACTCTTGTATCTCTCTTAATTCAAAGAATGTTTATTCTTCATCAGAGAGTCACAGAGTGGGAGGTGGCAGGCAGAAGAATTATGTCCTAAAATTTAATAAACACTTCTCTCTTAGGCATGAAAACTCTGTAGGCTCGCCTGTAGAAGGCTAAGGTAAAATGGATTAAAACAAACCCACTTTGCTTTCTTCCTTGACTCTGCCTATGCTAACACCAGAAATCAAATTATCCTGTTTTCCTTTGCTCTTAATAAATCAAGCTTCTCTAGAGGTCAAAGATGAAAGTGGTGTTTATTTGCATCTCAGTTTCAATGTCTTAGTAGTTTGCTTCAAAATGGTTCTTCCTGGGAACATGTACGTTCTATCCAAATGCCAATTGCATTCATCCCTTCATAGTTATCAGACAAGACTTCTTGCCCCCATTTGCTAGTGCTTTGTGTATCTGACTTATAATTTACACAGATCAGACACTGGCTCACCCTAAGACTTCTGGAGTGTGAAGTCCCTCCAGTGATTACAACAAAGGTAAAATCTCTACATATACTGGAGCCAAATCTCCTCTCTCAATGTGCTTTATACTAGTTAAATGGGACACAGTTAACTAGTGTCCAACTTAGATCTGAAGTCTAAAGCTGTCATTGGAGATAGAGTCTCCACTTCTCTGTTAAATTGAACTTTTGGGCCTTGAAAGGTAGATGCACTTGGGGTTATTTGTCCATTCCTTTATATCTCCACTTTTTCTGAGAACTCTTTCCTTTCTTCCTCTCCGTATACATACCCACACAAAGGTGTCCTTCAAAGCCATTTGATCATGTATGGCCATCATGTTTTGTAGGTACTTGATCAAATCCAGGTCAATCAGATTTTCTCCTCAGAGATTTGGAAGTCTAATTTTCAGACACTAACTTACTCTCTTTGTGTCACAAGGCTATGAACTGATATAAAGCAAGAATTGGGATAGCCATTGCTTGAACTAACTAATGTTGTTTCTGTAGAGAGAGAGAGAATGATATAGACAAGACTACCACACTACCACAGAGGAAATACTACAGTATGTGATGATTTTTTAGTTTCTGGTTCCAAGCCCCTGGGACATAATAGGCATACTTTCTGTGCATCTGTAAAATGAGTTATTTTTTTTTATCTTATAATGATTCTTTCTTTGTTACTATAAGTGGATTTCTGTTACTTGTCACCAAAAACAGCTTTGATTAAAATATTCTATACTAATCAAAGTTAGTGATATTTTTTGTGGAATAATTGATTTGATACAAAAAGTAATTATCACATGCCTATTATTTCTAGAAACTGCTAGGTATCAAGGATATAGGTGCATAACATTTATTTTCAACTGCAAAGGAAGAAATGGACAATATATGTTGAGTGACTATTATGTATCAGGGTATTTTTAATGCATTTTTTTTCCTCACAGAATCAAATGCAATGGGAAAGAATTAGTTATTTTCTTTATTAGGCAAGTATTTATTGACTATCTACTATTTTTCACACTGTGTCCTAAAAGCTGGGAACAAAATGGTGAACAAGAGGAATTCTTAGCACATGCATATTTTATATTCTAGTGGAACATACACATAAACAAAAAATCATTTGAGTAACGAAACACTATGAGAGACAAAAGTAGGGTAGTGTGATGGAGAGGCAGTAGAAGCATGTGTGGAGTATGTATGGGAGTAGGAGGAGAAGGAACATTAGAAAGGAGAGTCAGACAACATCTGAGGTGAGACCTGGAGTATGACAAAGCCTCACTACACGAACAGCATCCCAGGTAGAGAAGATAGTAAATGCCAAAGGCAGGAAGAGGCCTGACATGTGATCAAGCAATAGAATACAGATCAGAGTGGCTGAGGCCTAAAGAAATGGAGCAATGGGAAGTGAGGTTGGGGAGCAGGAGGTAGGGACTATATCAGAGCCTTGCAAAAACTGTGCAGAGTTTAGATTTAATTCTATGCATAGTAGAAAGCCATTAGAGGGTTTTAAGCAGGGGAGCAATGTGATCGTTTATGTTCTTAAAAGATCCTGGAAGCTGTGTAGAGAACAGACTGAAGCGTTCAAGAGTAAAAGCAGGGAAAGCAGTTAAGAAGCTATTACAGGTGATGACGGATGATGATAGCCTGGCAGGGATAGTAGAAACAGAGATACAGAAGACCATGTGGATTCGATATATATTTTTGGTTTCTGACAAGACTTGGTAATAGCTTTGTGAGGTGGGTAGCAAGAAATAAGAATGAATTCCAACTATGAACTTGAGCAACATTGTGAACTGCCACTACAAATAAAGAAAAACTGGGAGAGAGATGAGGTTTATGTGTTGGAGAATGGTGGTGAAGAAGCAGAATCAAGTATTCTGTTTGGGTATGTTATATTTAATCTGCCTAGCAGACATCTAAGTGAGATGCCAGGTTGGCAACCAGATATATGAAAAAGGAGTCTGAGTGAGATTAAGCCTGAAGAAGTCAATTTAAAAGGCATCTAGAAGGGAAGTAAGGCATATGCCAACAGATGCAGGATGTTAGAGTTGTTATTGGGTAGATAAGGAAATACCCAAGTTATTCTTTGATATTTTCTTTCTCTTTCTCTCTCCATGTGTGTGTTTGTGATGTATATTATGAAGTAAGAACATCATCTAGGGGAATAAAGATTGGGTAGGTAAGGAAATACCCAAGTTATTCTTTGATATTTTCTTTCTCTTTCCACGTGTGTGTTTGTGATGTATATTATGAAGTAAGAACATCATCTAGGGGAATAAAAAAGTGAATTAATCACAAAGATAAGTAGGGCTGATAAATAATATTAGAGGCCCAGAAGAGATTTGCAGGCATGTTTGGGTGATTTTCTTCAGTGACATATGTTTGTTTCAATACAGGGCAGAATGAACAGATTGTTGGACAGAAGCTGGATTTTTTTTTTTTTTTAGGTGAATACTTTGGAGGAAGAATTAGAAAGAGTTGATAATGTTTAGAAAAGAATGATCATAATGATATGAGTATGAAATACTGTTTGTTTAAAAGGGTGTGATATATTTTTGCAGTGATGTTCCCCAATTTCTCTTGGCCTTCCTATATCTGTGTCATTTCCTAGATTTTGCAACATGGATTATGGCCATTTGACTTGCTTTGATTAATGAGATATTAGCAAATATGTTACGAAGAGACTTGAAAAGCTTTTGAGCATTAGTACCATCACCACCATATAAACAAGCTTTCATTATCCTACTGAGAGATTGAAAATTGCATGACTCGGTCACTCTTGTCATGCCTTCCAATAGCCAACCTACTGGTGAGAGGCTGTCTAAAATCAGTCAAGCCCCAGCCAGCTGACCTATTGAGTAAAAGCTCATGAAAATGAGCAAGCCTAGCTAAGATCGTTTGAGCCCAGACCAGATAAGAAGAACCAACCACCCAGCAGAATTATGAGCTTAATAAATGGTCTGTTATATAGCAATTGATAATTGATACAAGGTGAGTGACAGATGGTAAGAAAGGTAAATAGACTAGAGTTTAGAGGGAGAGGGAAGGATGGTAATGTAGAAGCATAAAAATAAAACTTCAGGAAGATGAAAATATTTCTAAAGGTGGATGGTGGTGATGGCAGCACAACAATATGAATATATTTAATGATATTGAACTGTGCACAAAAAATTGGTTAAAATGCTAAATTTTGTGTAACATGTATTTTACCACAAATTTTTACATCAAAGAAATGGAGCTTTGCAGAGAATAAATTTGTCCAAAGACACACAAATAGCAAATGGAGAAACTATAAATAGCAGTAAGACACATCTTGTCTCACATTTGTGGTGTAGTGGAAAGAATATTAGACATAACTGAGCGTTCATCATTTTTATTTTTTGAGTTGGTATACATTTTACAGATCATCTAGCCTAATTTCTGACTTTATAAATGAAGTAATACATATATTTGTATCATTATATGTTGCTTAAATATTGATTTGTTAAATGCTTACTGGGCATACTCTATATGCTCGATACAGTACATATCAAGCATAAAGTATTCAGCAAATCAATATGGCAAACAATTGCATAATTACAAGGTATGCTAAGTAGCATGAAGGAAAAATACAGAGGAAATTTGGGAGTAAATGATGAGGTGGAGGGTGCTCATTTTTGGTGGTGACAGAAATCAGTGAAGGCTTTCTAAGGAGTTAATCTTAGGTTGAGACTGGAAGGATTAGTAGGGGTTATTATGGAGAAATCTCTTGTGCCTCAATTTCCTCAGCTGTAGTATGAGGGAATTGGACTCAATTCTCTTCCAGCTCTAAAATGAATTATCCACTAAATTTAGAGATAGGGGATTTAAGTTTGACTGGAAAACAGATGTGACCATTACTCAGGAAGTTGCTGGTTTTTACATTCATGTGGATTGTTTATTATATAATTCAGTTAGAAAAGATACTTAAAGCTGGTATTCGGGCACCCAATATTTTTCCAATATGTTCAAATCAAATCCTCTACCTTGGGCTGAGCTCTCGTAGGATTTTTATGGTATATCTTTCAATCGAAACTTAAGCATAAACTATGTAATGGCTCCAGATTTCTCTTTTCATATACACGGAGGGATTGAAGAAGTTATTTCCTTTTCCATATATAATCATCTCGCTAATGGAAAATATGTTTCAAATTAGGCATCAATTCCATGAATGAGTGCAGTGTGAATGTTCTATGTCAACATTAAAAGCACTATTAAAAATGAGAAACGTACCTTTTATGTATTTTTGCTAAACTCTGGATTTCATTCTCTTTGAAAATATTAGCATCTCAGTCCCCATCTGAGTAAAACCATCTTCTTTTAAGTTGCGGTTCATTTTAAGAAACAATGTAGGGGGAATCGTTGCTTTCAGAGGCTGGTCTTGGAATGTGAGCACGGTGGTTCTGAAACTATGCTAGTATGGAAATTAAGAGCCCCTTGAACTAAGCTGGAACAGTCTGCTTCCAAAAGTGAGCAGTGATTTTCTGAGACAAGTATTGGCTCAAATTTTTAAATTCCTTCCATATATATTTCTTGATATTTGATATCTTCTACAGTTTGTCTTAAAAAGAAGAAATGATTAAGAAATAAGCCTGTGGAAAACTGAGGAATGGAAAATCATGCTTGGTTTGACTGCTTGACTTCCCTACTCTCAACCCTAGGACACCCATGATTATAATTTTGTGGCAGACATGTCATAGAGTAATATTCTTTTGCTAAAAATTATGTCTAGTTCATATGACATAATGTACTATATAAATGTTTCATGGCATTATACACATATACACACAATGTACTAAAATCCTTTTAAGACTTCCTGGTGTTCTCCCAAACGAAACAGGAGAGAACTATCACTTTAGTATAGAGAGGTTTTTTTAGTTCTGTTATAACTCTTCACAAATAAAAGTTAATCTAAATATACATTTTGGGGAGATAAGTGTTCTTATAATCAATTTTATGGATAGTGACATTAAGACAGGAAAGATAACTGTCTTGCCTGTTCACACACAAATATTCAAATTAAAGATTAGAATCCAAGAAATGCAAAGTTCACCATTAATTTTCTGTTATTCAGATTTAGCCAAGAGTCATCTGGGTCCCTGTTATAAAGGACTGGTCATATATTTTTGATGCAAAGAGGAATAACAATCTTGTTAGACCTCTGCCTGTTTAAAAGCTCTACTCTTCCACTTTCCCTGGAAGAAGCTGGCGAGAGGCCCAGGCAAAGAGAAGTCCACTGGGAGCTGAAGTAGAGTCCCAGATATAGGCAACAGGGAATGTTGAAAGTTAAGAAGAGTGCTACATCCAAAACTCTTCCTGATTACATGTCAGGAACAGAGTCTGGAAGGTTATGAAATATGATGGGGCAAAGTATGATATCAAATCAAGATACCAAACTAAGAGTTAGGGCATGAATAATAAAAGCAGAACAAGTAAATTGGGAATACAAAGGCAGGAGGTCATTGGCTTAGCTATCGAGCATGAGATGAGGTTTTGCCTAGAACAACAAACATTAATATTGGTGACATATGTGTCAAGGTCAGTGCATCAGGTTGATAGTACCAGAAGATTAAGCTATCCAGAAAATTACTGAATATGATCTCTATAGTTTCCTTTAAAATAGGCTTCCCCCCTCTAGGTTTATAAATACCATTGGATTAGTATTTGGAATAACAACAGTAATACAAGTATATAATAAGTTCCTTGGCATTTGATACCCTGCTCACCAGATCTTTTTACTAAATGATGTTGAAGCATGACTGTTGATGACAACAAATGATGGCTTATGACATCCTCAGTCATCATAATATTCAAAATTATTTCATTAAAGAGAAGTTAAGTTACATGTAATGGGGTTTTTATATATCTCATAATATCACAGTTTTGATAACATTTATGGTATAGATGATCTCTTGAATAGATTATTTTTTTAACCAAAACATTCTATCATATGCTAAACTGAATTTATTGGACTTTGGGGGAAAACATTTTAGTTTTCCAAACTACTGAATGCTTGATTGCTTTATTCACCAATAGACATTTATTGGGTACTTAATATAGTCCAGGTGCTGGATAGATACTGAAGGTTAAAGGCAAATAGATACAGTTTTTAGATTCAAGTCATTTGTACTTTAGTTGCAAAAAGAAGTGATCCATCAGTACAGACTGAAATGTCCTGTACGAGGTGGACATTGGATACTACAGAAGTCTATAGAAGAGTAGGAAGTGTTGATGTCATACAATGTGAAAGTCTAATTAAGGGAAGGTGGAACTGAGCCATTTTCCTTGAAATGGTTAAACAAAAACAGGGGCACCTGAGGAGGGTATCTTGAGCAGAGGAAAACAAGGTATATATAAACCTCAGAAAACATGGCATACAATAAATTCATGGTATATGGAGTATGTAGGGGTTCAAAGAAGAAGAGATGAGGCTAAAAAGTAAGCTAGGGAAAGAACAAATGAATCTTATATAGTATCCTTAGGAAATAGAAGGGTTTTTTTGGTGTGTGGATTTATATGTATAGAAAAGTGCAAAAGGTACCTCACTATAATGATTTAATTAAAAATTAACATTTTATTAGTAGGGATTATATATGTTATTATCTAGTTCTGCTTGCTCTCAGTTATGATTGAGGTTTCATCTTAGAACACTGAAAGAACATTATAGGGACCTGAAGAGGATGCATGGCCTTTGGAATCAGATGGACCTGCATTCGCATTTCATTTATTTTACATTTTAGCTCTGTAACCTTGAAAAAACCACTATTGTTCTAAGTTAAAGTATAGGATTATTATAGGTCATAAATAAAATAAAACACAGAAAGATTTTATTCCAGAGTCTGGAATGTGTATTAATTGTTAATTATACATTTTCACATGTATATGCTTAACCTCAAATACTACAGTTGTTATTAGAAATAATAAGGTGAACCACAAATGATTTGTAAGAGGGGAGTAATAAAGATGGCATTCAGTTTATGACTTCAGATAAATAGAGTTAGAACAAGTGACAAAAAACTTACTTCCCCGTATGGATTACCACAACACATTGTCACAGCTCTCTCTCCACTATTCAAATCCCTTCTGTCAGTATGAATATTTAACATTTTCCCCATGTGGTGTCTTGTTGTTCCCTGCCCTCTAGGAATAGTATATATTTGCTAGACTTGTTCAACTCCCATCAAAACTAGTGTCCATTACTTTTTCTTGGTAAACTCAATGGTAAAGAGACTTGAGAGTGTGTAGTTCTTTACAATTTAGTTATTTGCATTTTGACAGGATATCTTGTTATATTTCAAGCAATGAAAACCAACTTTGGCTGGATTTTTGGGGGGCAAGAGCTTTATTAGGAAATAATTAATGTATCAAATAATTTACCCACTAAAGTACATCATTCAGTGGTTTTTAGTATATTTAGAGTTGTGTAGCCATCACCACAATAAATTTTAGAATCTGGCTAACTTTTTAAAAACGAAGACAATTTTGGAAGGATATCAGGGATGCTAAAATGAGATGAAAGTAAGCCTCAAGACAGTCAAGATCTGGGGATGCTGCGATGGCTCAGTGGGTTGAGCACTTGCTTTGCAGCCCCGGGGTCCGAGGATTGAGTCCTGGCCTTGGGCCTTGTGGACCCACATGCTGAACTGGGGTGTGCTTCCCATGTGGGAGGCCCCCAGTTTGGTTCCCACAGGGGCAAGCTTTCCATGTGGGAGGTCCCTGGCTCATGGGGGCATGCCTCCCACATGGAGGTCCCAGCCTGGTTTCTGCCCTGCACAGCCTCACACCCACTTGTATGGAATAAAACTATGTTGAAAAACTAATGACATACAACTATGGACACTGCCCTGGGCCCTTCCTACTTCTCTTTTTCTGTCTCTCTCTATGTCTCTCTCTGTCAGTCTCTCTCTCTCTGTCTGTCTGTTTCTCTGTGTCAAAAAAAAAAATTTTAAGACAGTCAAGATTCATACAGCCTTGTAGGGTTAGGAGATGACCTCATAGCTGGGAGAGTCTGGTAGGGTATCCCTGCTGCAATGACAGTCTCAAGTGGGCTTCTTGGGTTCTTTCTTACCACACAGTGTCCCAGGAGAGCAGTCTAGTTGTCTTTGATCACCTCTGGATTGCACTAAAGCTTTAAGAGCTGAAAGTAGGCAACTAATTTAGCATTTTACATAGACTACACACAATGTGGGAGAAAGTTGTTCCACAGAACACAAGTAAGAGAACTATCAGGGCAAGAGACTAGGTATTGAGACCTAAATGACAAATTCCTCCTAAAAAGGTAGTTGGATATTAATAAAAAACCTAAAAACAAAGTAACGGTGAAAATTCAGAGTAAGAGGGTTACTTGTTTTTATTTGTTTGTTTGCTTGTATTTTTAGAGAAACCTCATTGTACTTGGAACATTGATTACTTGGCCCCCAATTGTCTTGAGGAACTAATTCCCCCATAGAATCACATTGGAAATCCCTAACCTTGGCTCATGGATTATAGCAATGTGAAATTTCATTTTTTGTTTGTTTGTTTTTGTTTTCATTCTGAGCCTTGTTTAAATAGTTATCTCTTTGGCAAAATCCCAGGAAAACTGCAACATGATTTGTAAATGTACTTCATCATTAAAGGAGAGAAGAGGAGGCAATAATCCAAAAGATGCTTTCCTTTCACCAGAGATTTTCAACCCTCTTTCGTGGTCCTCACTAACCAGATTCCTCACTGGGTGGACGTTAGCACTAAATACTTCTACAGCCCCTTCAATTATTATTATTATGTTTTTGGCCCCTTCAGTACTGAGATTCTACAATTCCTTAATTTTTTAGTGAATTGTTACTTGTAGAGAAAAAACTCCACAAGGAGTCACTAGATATCTATGAGAACTTTACAAAACTTCAAAAAAGAACCCTTAGTTAAAATGCAACAGTACTATTACATGAACCATACTTTCCATGATGGTCAAATGAACCTCAAAATAGCCAAACCTCAATATGTATAATTAGAATGTAGAAAATATTTTGGGGTGAAATTGGTTTTATTTTCCTCCAAATGAGTGAACAAGAGTCTCCTGGGATTTTGACTATTTCTTTCAAAGCATTTATTTTGATATCTGTGAGAATATCCTACTTTCTCTGAAAAATGTCACAGATAAACCTAAGAAGCCCAAAGCAAAGTTCAAACCAGACCCTCAGAGTGAATCAGTGGGATGTTTATTTTCATCTTATGTATTTATTTATTTATGCTCAGGTTTGTTTCAAAAGAGATTTGAGATAGCCTAATGAAGATGTAGGCGCAACAGTAAGATGATGCAAATACTAAGGAAGATGCAAACAGGCACATATTTTTATGTTAAATATTCATGATCTACTGACTTTAGTGCACAAATATTTGTGAACCTCCACTGCTTCAAGCAGTCCCACTCGTGGCCTGACTGGAACAAGCAAGAACAATCTTTCAGTATGCAAGAACATGGCCACACATAGACCATGCATTTCTTCCCTGTCTCAGTGAAAACTTGTGAGGTAGAGGACGTGTGAACTGCCCGAAGTAGACAGACAGACCTGGTGATATTTTCAGGAAGCTCACTAGAGTCTCCTCAAGGTGTGGACATATTGGCCACATGCTGAGCCCTTAGACCTTTGTCAGACTTAGCCATACTGTCTTACCCCCAAAGGGATCTTTTTTTCCCAACAGAATTGCTGGTAAATTGTCAAATTTAATACTTGATGATATCTTAATAGGTTCTCATAACGTTTTCCCTTGCCTCTCTAAAGATAGGTCCAAATTTAGCATTTAAGATCCCGGCAAGGCAGATTGCACTTTAGGAGCCAAGCTGGCACGTCACTGGTTTTCTGTCTACTAGTTCAGTGCTCATCTACATAGTAGCTATTCTGCTCTGCATAATCATTCATACACACATCAATTACTAAGAGCCTCTTATGTATCAGATACTATATCGGGGCAGTGGAGGTATAATGATTAACAGAAATTTGAACCATGGCTTTGAAAAGCTCACAGATTAATGGTGGAAGCAGGTAAATAAATATGCCTTTCAGCATTGTGTTAAGTACCATAACTGAGGCACTTGTGGGAGTGTGAAGAAAGTCATTAAGCTTGCCTAAGACGATAGAGGTAGTCTGATCAGATGTACTGTTTTAAATGGGACAGAAAACAACGGTACCACCCCATTTCAAATGGTATGCATGGTCAGCCCACGGACAATTTACAGGACAGTGCACTTGTTTTCTATCCCATTTAAAACAGTTTGTCTGGTCAGCCTACAGAGGAAGACCTTTCACAGGTGATATGTGAGATTGTCTGAAAAGTATCCAGCCATGTAACCATTCTCGTGATATTGACAATGACTGGGTATTTTTCTGGATAGCCCTCATATTACATCTGTGTTCTGAAAGGAGAATCAAAATTTGGCTAAGTAGGAGGGCCTTCTGCACAGGGAAAAGATTCATTGAAGCCAATGACTTCTTTGGCAAACTGTATTTGGGGTGGTGATACAATAGTTAAGAGCTAAAACCAGACTTTTTCCTATTAATGCTTATTAACTATAGATGATGGGAACTATAGATCAGGAGTCAGGTCTGTGGCCTGTTAGGTGCGAGGTGGGCAAGTGAGGCTTCATCTGTGTTTATAGCCTCTCCCCATCACTGTCATTACTGCCTGAGCTCCACCTCCTGTCAGATCAGAGGTGGCATTAGATTCTCATAGAAGAGCAAACCCTATTGTGAACTTTGTATGCATATCTCCCTCAAATGCCCCCCTCCCCTCGAAAAACTGTCTTCCATGAAACTGGTCCCTGGTGCTAAAAAGGTTGGGGACTGTTATAGATGATATTGTTTAACCTCTTAGTGCCTCAGTTTCTTCCTCTGTAAAATGTAAAGAATAATATTAGAGTAATACTCATCCCATAATTTTGATGGGAGAATTAGAACACTATACAGTACATAATAAGACTCCATATGTGTTAGCTGTTGTAGTCTCACTACAACAGTCTTGTAGGCTGAGAACAAGTGATGGGAAGTGAGGGTTGGGAATTCAGGCTCCAGTGATTGTCAGGGACCAGGCATAAAGGTTTTCAAGCCTGAAAAGCTTGCCCATGTCCCCTGGTGGGGTAGCCCTTATAGATCGTCAATTAGAAAATCATGTAGTCAACCATTACTCATTTATAAATGAAGGATTTATGGAAAATCAAACCAGAATCTGGATTGCGCATCCATTCTGAGAATGCACAGAATGTGCTTACTGCAGGCCTGCACAACCTTTAGCTTGATTTAATCTTTTAAATGGTCTAAACAGATGTTCTCAGGTGAAGGGTGCCTTATCTGTTCTAACAATTAGGTTACAGAGAAAGACAGAGTCAAGAACTCTAGTCTGGATGAATGGATACATGAAGAGAATCATGTGACCCAGCTGATGTATCTTCCTTTAATTGCTGAGCTAATAAAATGTAGGCTTTGAATGTGTTTTCAGGTGTCTGCAAAATCCATACCTGAAAAGTCATCAGAGCCTGTAGTATCTTTTGCTGGTTTCTAATACAACACACTTTCTCCCATTAATACCTTATTTATAATTACATAACCACTAATAGCTTGTTATTTATTAATGGATTCGTTAGAGGTTGAAAGAAAAATAATTGGCAATCCATAATTCTGGAGCTTTAATTTTCAGGTATGTAATACATTAAATATTGTGTGTACTATGAATTCTTTTATAAAAATGGGTCACACTGTGCATTCTATATTTAACAAGCCTTTCTTTTCACACAGCATTGCAGGGTGAGCACTTTCCCGCATCATTGGGTATTCGTTCCCATCCTCCATTTTAACAGCTGCATACAGTTATATCATCCAGCTGTAATGCAATTTCTCTGACTCTTGCACATTTATGTGGATTCCAACATTTTACTGAGAAGAGTATAAAAACAAGCATATTTTGTGGCTGTATCTTTGCCCAGACCTGTGATTTATTTTCTTTGGGATTATTCACAAGGAGCAGTTTTCAAGTTTTACAAAGGCCCGATTTCATTGCTACCCCTGGCCTGGTTCTTCTTGAGCCTTCCTCAGACATGAGGTGATTTGTGTGCACACCTGCAGGGCTTCTCTCAAGCTACTGGACAATAGCCGGGTCCACTGTGGCCAGGGTGGGATGAGAGCCGTTTCCCTGAAGGATCAAGTATTCATGTGTGAATGAGACAGAGGACCATTCCCTGCTGTTCTGGGGCCTGTGTGCAGGGACCACAAGGAAGGTGGTTTTGAAGGATTCTGCTTTGAACACTGGAGCCAGTCCTCTCATCATCACTCAAGAATTTGCACTTTAAGCCAACAACTCCTTTTCAATTTGCAATTCTATAGCCAGAGAAGGAGAATAAAATGAAAGTCGTAATCCTTAATGAAGGTTTATGACACTAAAAGGTTTTTGAGTATTCCATAATATCATTATGTTTTCAATAGAAACTCATTTTTGTTTCCTTGGGTAGAATGTAAAGATTAAAAAAAAAAAAATCCTTGCTAAATCAAATACAAGTGTCAAGAACTTGGATATCTGAAGGAAAAAAGCATATGATAGAGCGAACCAGTTTTCTTTTCTCTATTAAAATCTTCATTCTTTCCTTTGAGAAAAATATATTTAATTATAATTTAGGTGTATATAGATTGTAATTATACTTTTACAAATGTGTATATTTATTTATAAAACACATAGGACTTGTTAATACACACACGTATTTTTATTTATTGTTATATGAAAAAGGCTTGTAACTGTCAGAGAAAAAATAAGGAACAAGGTAAAGTCACTAGTAATTCAACCACCCAGAGATAAAACCACTATTAACATTTTCTGTTAAATACATTTAAAATAAAAATAGGATTAATCACAATTTAATTTATACACTTCTCTTATTAGTAAATCATTGAAAGTATCTTTCAAGAAATCATGTATTTCATCATTTCATTTTAAAACTATACACTTATCTCATAGTATTGATTTATCCAATCCTCTTATACATTTGTAACTGTATGAGTATTTTGTTCAGATCTCTATTTCTTGAGAAAAACTGTCTCAAGGAAGTGTGTATCAATTTACCAACTCACCAGCTATATGAGTGCGTTGTCACACCCTTGTCAGCACTGGCTATTATTAAAAACAAATAAATCAAATCCTTACTAAATACCATACCTTTGCTATTTTAATTTGCATTTCCTTTTTCATGAGCACACATAATTTTGTTTCTGGACTCATTGTTTTCAATTACAATTAAAAAGAATAATTGTTTATCAGATTACTTTCCTAAATGTCATGTCACTGGGCATTCTGATAGGCCATACCCAGAGAGAGTACTATACCTTCAAACACTAATTATGGGTGGGAAAGGGAGAGAAGGTAGTCATATTATTAATATATAATGTGCATTATATAATCTATAATAATTGTACACAACTACTAATGGTTTCTGTCTCTTGAAACTGAAGCCTCCAAATGTTAAAATGGGTCCAGGGTTAGGGTCAGCAAATTGGGGTTGGGGTTGAATCCTGCCCCTTGCAGCCTATTCTGCTGCGCCCCCTTGGAGAGGGATGGTCACATTCACTGATGTGCTTGGCCCTGGCGTGGTGGGGAGAACGTTGGAAGCCCTCCCTAGGTTCCTCCAGCTTCTGGAAGAAGCAGTCAGTTGCGCAAAGAGCAGTAGTGAAGAAGCCAAGGCCGCGGCGGGCCGCAGGAACTTGTGCAGTAACAAGTTCAGGGACGCTCCGTGTCGCAGCTGTTCAATAATGAGAGAAGCGCGAAAGGGAAGTTGCCATGGCGATGCCTTCCCGCACGTGCGCGTAAGAGCGGTGACCTTCTGCACAGTTGCATGAGGGCGCGGCAGTGGCCCCGCGGTGGCCTTTCGGGGGACGAGCGCTGAATGAGGGGAGCCTGGCCGCGCCCGGGCCGCTGCCGGGAGGGCCGCCCGTGCTAGGCCCAGGTCATCCTTCGCCGCAGCGGCGATGCAGGAAGCCATTTTAGCGCAGCTCGATTCCTCGGCCTCCTCCCAGGCCGGCCTCAAGGCGGCCCACATCGGCCCATGACCCGCGATGGGCGTGGGGCGCCCAGGTCTGTCCGCTCCCCCACGCGCCTGCTCCCCTGCCTTTCCACCCCGCGCGCCCTGCTGAGCGCCGCTGCTGTGGCCGGGGGTTTGCTCGGTGTTAGGAGGGATCTGGAAATTGAATCCCCAGCAGATTGGGAAGTGATTTCACACGTTTCTCTGGCTACGGGTGCACTGGGGAAAGGAGCCGCAGATGCGATCTGAAAGGGAAGGCTGCAATCTTAGCTCACTTGGCCGGGCCTTTGAGTTCATTCATCATTTGCATTTTGCTGCAGTGATTTCGGAGGCAAAGCCTATGCAGACTTGCCTGGAATTAAGAGACGCGATTCACACATTCTTAAAGATGCCAAGCAGACGCTAATTTACGGTGTTTGCACAAAACGGAGGACATACTCAGGCAAGCACATGTCTTTCCATCTCACTCTGTTGCTGTGAGGAGATGCAAAGCAGGGCCTGGGAGATCCTTTGCTTTATTAAATTCGGTCGCACTTCTTCGGGCATTTCATTTTCCATCGGATGGATGGAGGGTCATTTCGTTGGTCTGCACTGCGTTTTTGTATCTGCTACATGGCATGTAATTTAATCCGAGACTGCTTCGAGTTTTTGACAACTGGAAGTAGTGGCTTCTGTAATTATGGTGATGCAATAAATGTGAAGTCCTTTTGGGGGCAGGAGCTTAGTCTGAAGAGAGTAAAGGCAGTGATGCGGTGGTTTGGAGGTATGAAAAAGATGACAGCAAAAACATTTCTACAGCCTTCAGGCTAGGAGCAAAGCTCATTTATAATTCTCATAGGTTCAGAATCTCAGCTAAAAAAAAGGTTTATTGTGATCATCCTGTCTAGCACTGTCTTTTTGCAAATAGAGAAATAAAGATTTGAAAAGGCCAAGAATTAATTTATCAAGGTAGCAAAGGAATACAAGGAATACAGACCTGAATTTCTATTATAGTTTGACTACACTAAGTCAAAAAGCACTCTGGAATTTGCTACACCATTAAATCAGCGGTTCTCAAACTTTTGATCTCAGTCCCCTACACACTCTTAAAAATTATTGAGGATGCCAAAGAGCTTTTGCTTTTGTGAGTTGTAGCTATCAATATTTATCATATTAGAATTTAAAAGAAAGGATAAAAGTACTCATTAGTACATTAAAAATAGAAATAAATAACAGTTTTGTGAAAAACAGTGAGATGGGCATAGTTTTACATTTTATGAAAATTACATTAATACCTAACTTACAATTAGACTCTTCTATCTGCTCCTGCATCCAATCTGTTTTAATGTTTTTTTGGTTAACATGCATGGAGAAACAATTGCCTTTGACATTAATCAGGAGGACTTAGTAGACCACCTGAAAGAGTTTTAGGGACTGTCAGGAAGTGGTGTGCTGGAAAATATTTTGATAGCCAACTCACCAGAAAGGAAAGAAAAGACCAAATTGTACCATTTACCGATTTTCCTGGTGAATATATTCTCACTGTGGCTGATAATGAGTTGGGAAGAAATGCACTGCAGCTTACCGTTACATAGTGTTTCTACACTGTAAATACATCAGGTATAAATATAACCTCATGACCTTAGAAATAGTAAAATGTAGTAAAATATTTAGGAAGTGATACTTTTGAGTATTACCTTTATTTTAATATAATTTAAGTGTAAACTTTTATAGTTTAATTTTTAATAATGGTTATACATTATTTAACAACTGACACAAAAATCTCAAAAATGTGACTATTGGTACTTGTAAGGTGGTAGAAGCTGTTGCAGTACTCCACTACTTCTAGGGATCCTCCGATCATACTTTGAGAATCACTATATCAAATTAATTCAACTAAAATTTCTTAAGCAGTTATTTTGTGCTAGTGTCTGAACATGACATGTATTAAAATTCAGAAATAACAAATATTGAGATTAGGGAAAATTATTAAAGCTAGATAGTGATGTGAAGAGATCATCTCAGAGTAATTTAATTAAAAGCATGAGTTTTGAAATTGAGGAGAGCTGAATCTGAATCTCAAAATAAATAAATAAATAAATAAATAAAATTTGATACTGAGTTTTCTGCTCAGGAATAAGAAGCCAAATCAGTGGTTGTAAAGAAAAACATGCTAGTATTTAAAGTGGGGGCAACCTTCCTTTTTGAAGAGTATTTAATGAGCTCTAAATTCAGAGCCATCTTCTCTGCAATGTAAAATACACTAGGGCAAGAATAGTACCCACTCGATTTAGCAATATAGGTAGAGATTGGTGGTCTTTTTTTTTTTTTAATATATTTTTATTTATTTATTTATTTTTGACAGAGAGAGAGAGAGAGAGAGAGAGAGAGAGAGAGAGAGAGAGAGAGAGAGAGAGAGAGAGAAAGAGACAGAGAGAGAACTGAACTGGGGGAGCTCCCAGTTCAGGGAGATTGGTGGTCTTAATGAGCACAGTTTAATATAGCATTGGGGCTGAAGCTTGACTACAGGTGGTTGGAAGAAAGGTAGGTATGTATAACATTTTGAGAGACTGGTTTGTTTTTCCAACATTTTGTTATGACAATTCCCAAGTATATAGCAAAGCTAGAAGCATTTTACAGTAAACCTCTTTGTTCACTTCACCCTCTGCCATTACCACCACCATACTGGCCTTATCACATATCAATCCGCCTGTCTACTCATCTATTTATCCATCAGTTACATTTTTCAAAGCATTTGAAAGTATATCTATGTACTTCATGTTACATACTTCAGCATACATATCATTAATAGAGTTTGATATATTCTTATGGATTTTACCTTAGATATAAAATTTACATATATAAAATTTACAATTTCTAAGAGAATATTCCCTGAATTTTGACAAATGCACACACTTGTGTATTTCAAACCTCTTCTCAATACAGGGAACATTACCATCACCTTAGAAAGTTCTCCCCCGGTCCTTCCCAATCACTCTACCCCTAATCTCAAGAGGCAAACTCCATTATGATTTTATATAATACCTCCTTGGATTAGTATTCTAGAATTTCATATAAATAAAATCAGACAAGTATAATTTTTTGTGTAAGGTTTCTGTCATGATTTATTTTATGTGTCAACTTGTTTAGGCTATAATACCTAGTAATATAATTGAAAACCAATACAGGTGTTATGAAAGTATTTTGGAGATATGATTAACCTCTACAATCAGTTAGTTGACTTCCAGTAAGGAGATTACCCTTGATAATGTTGGTGGGCCTCATCCAATCAGTTGATGGCCTGAGGAGCCAAAAACTGATATTTACTGAAGAAGTAGAAATACTGCTCAAAACTGCAGCAATAAACTCTTGCCTGAGTTTCTAGCCCCACAGTTATATAAGTCAATTCTTAAGATAAGTCTGGTTTTGTATGTGTGTGTGCAGGTATGTGTGTATGTGTAGATTCTGTTCAGGTTCTCTGGAGAATCCTGATTCATAGAGATTTTTTCACTCATTATATAATAGTTTTGAAATCCATCTGAGTTGTTGCATGTGTATTGCTGAGCAGTATTCCATTGTGTGAATAGATGATGTTTATTCATTTTTCTGTTGATGAACTCTTGGACTGTTTTCATGTTTTGTCTAATTATGAATAATGCTGATATAAACAATCTTTAGCAAGGCATTTTATGACCATATGTGTCTATTTGTCTTGGAGTTGAATGGCTAGGTTATATAATAAATGTATATTCAATTTTATTAAAAATAATCAGACATTTTTTCCCCAAAGTAATTGTATTACTTCATATTCCTTCCATAAAGTAGGGGAGTTCTAGTTGCTCCACATCCTTACTACCACTTAGTATATATAGTCAGTCCTTTTGATTTTGACCATTCTTATGGATGCATATTAGTATCTTATTGTTGGTTAATTTGCATTCCCCTAATGAACAACTGCTTCTTATGCCAATTGGACATTCATATATCCTTCACTGTGATGTATCTGTCCAAAGCCCCTGTGCATTCCTGCACTTTTCTGTCATCCTAATATCAGCCCTTTGCCAGATGTGTGCCTTCAGAAAACCCTCTCAGGGGTTAGTGGTAATGTCTTTCATTAATATATCATTTGCATGCTGATTAAAGTCACTATCTTCTTCTGGGATATATCTAAAAAGGATATATCACAGGTTTGAAGATTAGACTGCAAAGCTGTTTTTGAAACCATTAACTTCTTTCCCTCTGAATTCTGGAGTGGTTTTATGGTGCTGGGTTAGCTGAATTAATACTGTATAGCTTGGTATATAATTATTGGGCTCACATTTGCAGAACACATAATTTCCTAGTTATTAATTGTAATTGGCATCTTTTTTCTTAGTTAGGTCAACACTTTAGTCTGTTATTTGCCACCACTACTTATGCATAGTGTTTTGTTTTGTTTTTTACATAAAATATTCCAGTCACTTGTCTATTACTTCTATTTCCTCTATCTGCTTGCATATAAACTTCCAGTCAACATTTCTGAGAAAATTATTTGTGCCAAAGGAAATGCCAAAATCTCAATATGTATACCCTGTGAAGAATAAAAATATTCTCATTAAATCTTATCCTGATCACTGCCACCTTACTCTAGTAATGAAGATAGGTTCTTGAAAAATGATTCCATTTTTTCTATATTAGAAATGGAAAGAGTTCTTTCTTTATCTTCTTAATTTTATTGCTATGCTCTTTCTTTTTATTTCTCTTTCTGTTTGATAAAACTCTTTATCTCACATTTTAGAACCTTTATGAAATGAGTGGGATCATTAGATCTTATTAGTAATACAGACACTGCTCAGTTGCTGTTATTGAGACCTTGAGACTGTATCTTCCATTTCTATTAGCAGTACCTGTCATTTTCAGCAGTTATTTTTACCTCTTCAGGGTATATCAAAAGAGAAAATTGTGAAAGCAGAAAATTAAAAACAAACAAACAACTTCCTTATTTTTACATATTTTTAAGAGCCAGGAATTGATCACTTCCTTGATTAAATATAAAAAGACAGGAAACTGTTTTTGGTCTCTTCACTTAGTTTTCTTGACATTTACTGAAGTGATTCAAACCTTGACCTCCCACCAATTGGAAGTCAATACACAGACTAATGGAGTCCCAGCCAAGGCACCTGTATACTTGGAGAAGTGCTGAAAAATGAGAGACAAAACCTATCTCACTGGAGTTGTTGGTCTGAAGCTTTTGCTTAAAGTATTCAAAAACTTTAAATTTCACAATAATTATTGTGGAATTTTGTGGGAGTGCGGAATGAAAAACAGACACTAGCCAGGCATTCACCTATTGTTATGGCTTCACTCACTCAGGCCAGGTTGGACACATGGGCGCAAAGTCTCTGGAGCCTGTCTAGGTTTCTCCTTGTCCAGAAACCATGTTCTTGTTTGATCTTCACTAAGAATTCCTCTGGTTATTTCCACAGTCTATCAAGCCAGAGCTACAAAAGTCAATGGTGGGAACCTCATGCAGAAAGTTCACACACTCTCTCAAAGAAAAAAGAACATGGTAGATTAGAGCCCTCATTAATTAATTATTGAAATATTTATTGAGTGCCTACAGTGTCCCACATGTTCCTGCTCATACCTCATATCTAGTGGAGAGAGACAGAAATGTGTATGGTTAGTTATAGTTTCCTGGATATTAGACATAGAGATGTGCACAGAGAACTATGGGTTCTCAGGGGAGGTTCTACCTGCATGAATAAATGTGTTAATGCATGTGCATGTGTGTATTGCACGGGGTGTCAGTGATGATTGGTGAAGTTTCCTAGAAAAGTTGATATCATCAACTAAATTCTGAAAGGATGGGTTCAAGTCAGCCAGATCAGTAGGGTGAAAAGAGTATTTATGGTAGAAAGGACAATGTTTGCACCATCAGAGGTATGTAAGAAAATAACCCATTGAAGAAGGTCAAGTAGCTTAGTCTAATTGCAGCTTAATGTTCACCAGGGGAAAATAGAGAGATCTGAAGCTTGAGATGTTTATCAAATGGTGAAGGTTGCTGGATGTTGTGCTAAGGGGTAATACATGGGCCAATATTATTCAGTGAGTAAGTAATGGAGGTGGGATTTAAATGAGGCAGCCTGAAGTAAGGACCTGTGTTTCCCATCTCTGTATTGTATGGATGTGTGTAGCTTAGTTTATGGGGGCTTTGAAATAGTCAAGGAGAAATCACAGTGGCATGAACTAAGAGGTTGGTAGTGGAGATATAGGATCTAGATCCATGGCCTATTAAGGAATTGGATTTTGTGGGATTTTAAGGAGTCATTGAAAGAACAGTGACTAGTGAGAAAGAAAAATTGAGGATGATTTGGATGATGGCAGCACCATTTATTAAAGTGGTGAATATAGAAGAAAAGCACATTTTGCAAGCAGGTTTATAAATTTAATTTTGGGCATCTTCACTATGGGGTGTCTGTGGAACACTAAAGTGGAGACAGCCATTGATCAGTTAAGTTTTGAGTAAATCTAGAAAGGTGCTTTTGGGAGCTATAGGAATAGCGGGTGTAGTTGCTCATATGAACATAGGAACGACTTCCAAGGCAGAAAGAGTTAAGTGAAAAGAAAAATGGGCCAAAGTGGGAACCCTGAGAAACATCAACATTTAGAGCATTGACTTTCAAACTAGTTCTTAGCTGTGGAAATAGTTGTACAAATAAAATTGTATAAGGAAAGTCAATTTATAGGAGAGCTCAAAATGGAACTGCTCTGTTTGGATGATTCTGGTAGTGGGTAGAGAAAGGAGGCTGTGGGTGGAGATTGGAGGCTGCAGGAAGGAACTGGACTGAGGGTAGGGAGCAATGAGTCTGTGATGAGGACCAACAATTAGGGTTCCTATATTAGTTATCTAGTGCTGGGTAACAATTCATTCCAAAGTTTAGCAGCTTAAGACAATAAACATTTATTATTTTATAATTCCCATGGATCAGGAATCGGGGTGAGGCTGAGTTGGGTACCCCTGGCTCAGGGTCTCTCAGGCTGTGATCTAGCTGTTGGCCATATCTGTGGTCTCATCTCTAGGGTTGACCAACTCTACATCCTCTTTGTTTTGCAGATATTTGTTTACATGTCTCTTTTTAAATTTTTTTTTTTATTTTTCACCAAACTGTAAGTTTTCTAAATCAAGGTCTGCGTCTCTTTGCTCTGTGTATCTGGGTCAGTCATGAGCACAGTGCTTTGTTTATTGTTTGTAATGTATGTGTTAAATGAGTGGATAAGTGAAAGAGTGAATGAAAATGGTGACCATCTAGTGCTCTGAGCTTGTGGTTAGCAGGCTGACTTCTATTCTCTTATCAATCAATGACAGCAAATCTAGAGACCCTACCATCAGAAATTCATTATTTTGTGTTATCATGATTCTCACGGTCATTTTGCAAGCCACAGCGCTGGAAAAAAAAAAAAAAAGTTGATAAATCCAGAACATTTTCCTGAGAATGCATTTATCAAATCAGAGACAAAGAGAAAATGAAAGACTGGGCCACATAGGAAAAAAGAAGATAGGGTGACAATTAATTAATTTTACATAGAGATGAACCTCTTTGTAAGGTTTAGACAACTAAGGAGCCAGAAAAGAGGCTCCAGTCAGAATTTTTCCATCAGTTTTTTTAATGTGGACTGCGGACAATGATGCTTAGTCATTGTGCAGTTTCTGCTATTTGACAAGCAGCCCCTTGGCCAAGTAGAGATGTTTTATTTCTGGAGAAGTGGGCTGTGCACATGAGTGTCAGGTGAAAGAGAGTCCCTGAGCTTCCAGGTTTGGTTTCCTTCTTCATTCTGCCTTTTAATTAGTACCCCCTTCTGGGTTCGGTTCTCCTAGGAAGCTGTTAACAGCAGTTTCAAATTCATTATTTTCCCAGGTCCTGTTTAGCCCAATTTTACCTCCTGTTTTGTGCAGAAGGAGCTCACAGGCTAGGGACTGCAGTCATTTGTGTGTGCTGAGGCCGAGCGAGCTTTGATGAGCTGAGCTGCTTGCTTCTGCAGCTGACTGGGAGAGGCTCCCAGTGCACAGAGGGATAAGCAATACTTGAAAGGAAGCCTTTCCGGAGAGACCCCTTGATGGAAAAAGTGGGGATTTGTCTGCCCTAGCCATTGTGTCTGACACCCTCTGGGCCCTATTTGGAATTCATGCTCCCCACCTGTGCCTACCAGTGTTGGCCCTGGGACACGACTTGAAATTATTCACATGCCATTTTCAGACCCACACCAAAACACTTAAAATTATTTATGTTCCAATTACACTTCATTACTTTTTAACTAAAGATCTCATTTCACTCTAGTGAAGGACCTGATACAATTCGAGTAATTTCAAAGCAGCCGCAGGGAACCTGCATTCGAGGACTTTATTTCCAGATATGCACAGAATAGCATTTAGAACTTTCTCCAATTTGTGAACTAAAATGTATTTGTGAACTAAAATGTATTTGTGAAGCGCAAAGACTAAGTTTGGAGCTGCTACAAAGGTAATTAAAAAAAATTCTTATAGCTTTTCTTCATCAATTTCTAGCAATATCTATACAGCAGTTTACTTTTTGTGTGTTTTTTCAAACAGTTTTTACTCCTGCCCTCCAATAATGTGATTCAATCCAAATGAGGATTTCAGTAGATCTTTACTCCAACAGCCTCAAAGCTATTACTCCGACTGCTGTGATTTTGTTTGGGCGATAGACATTCTTCTAGGGCCTCCAACATCAGTCAAAATAAATTGTTTCAAAGCAGAATGGTGTCTTCCAAGATTCAACAACAAGCTCAGTGAATCAGATACTTTCCCCCTAATCGCAGGCTGAAATTTTATTCTTGGTCAAAGCTTTCCCCAAACAAAATGAGGGCAATATTATCTTGAGGTTCAGGTTTTGAGCAAGAGGTGTTTTTTGTTGTTTGTTCATTTGTTTGTTTGTTTGTTTGTTTTTTGCAAACAGCTATAGAGTCCTGCTTCAGAAGATCCAGCTGAAAAATGTTAATTCTAGCTTTTGTCTTGGTTGGGAAAATTTTGAGCATTTCTTTTGGGTTTCTTTGTTTTAATTCTCTGTGGGCAAGTGACAACTTTGTGCTGATTATAATTTGCATGGTAAGGTGGTATGGGTCCTTCCACTGGATTAGCTCCTTCATGACTCATGACAAATGTTAGAACATTAGCGACTGTTGGATTCACTTGTGAAGCTTCGCCAGTTTGCTGAGTCCAGGAGATGGACATCAGATAACAGCTCCCATGCCTGCCACTGACTTGAAGAAGACCTATGTCCCTTAGGGCTTTGACTATTTTGTACATGACAGGGATTGGAACAAAGGAATTTTCTCTAATTGTTCTCTGGTACACTGAGTTCTTTGACACAGTCATAAGTATTCTGCACAACACATAAAAACTAAAATAAAGCAAAAACTTCCACTGTCAAATAGGTTTGAGAAATTCAAATATATAAAGATTCATATTTTCTATCAGCATTTTAAAGTCTTGAATATTTCTGTGTCAATCTGTTTTTTTTTTCAAACTTATCTGACCATTGTCAGGATAGACTAGATTGTGCTGAGAGAAAAAAGTACATCCAAATCCCAAAGGTTTAAAATAAGAAAGTCTCTCTCTCTCTCTCTCTCTCTCTCTCTCTCTCTCTCTCTCTCTCTCTCTCTCTCTCTCTCTCTCTCTCTCCTCTCTCTTATTATGTATCCAGTATGGTTTAACGACAGTGGAGAGGGGCTCTTTCCTTCACAGCCACTCATAGGTACCAGCTGATAGAATAGACATCATCGTGAAAATTACAATTAATTTTGCTAAACAGAGATCAGGAAGTTTAGGAGGGTCTCAAACCAGTCATTAAGTGTTACAGCCCAAATATGATGCGTAAAATTTTCACTCACAATTCAATGGCCAGAACTAGTCAAATGACCCTAGTCAACTGTAAGGGACATAGATAGTGCCCCGAGGTGGAGAGGAGAAAACTAGATGGTGGTGAGCAGAATTAACAACCACTATGACTTTGCAATCCTTTCTTATCATAAAGGCTATAACAAACTTGTAGAACTACATTCTGGAAAATTCTGCAGTAGATGAATATTCTAAGATCCTTTCCAATTCTGAAAGTCTATGACTATAATTCGATGATCTAGTCACAGAAATCTGTGTGTGCTTCTCTAGGATAAAATACCTTATTTCCTTTTTATTTTTCTTTGTTTATTGTGGCAAAGTATATGTAACATAAAATGAAACACCTTATTTTATAAACTAAAACTTTAAGAGTTAAACCTTTTAATTGACTGTAGGATGTTTTAGAATAGCTAGTTCATATCAAAACATATCTTTATACCAATCACTGAGTAAAAATAGACCACTTAAATTTTGAATCCAATTGTATACCCTTAGATTAACAGAGCAAATGAGGTTTGCCTGTGGCTAAATCCTGTTGAAAACTAGAATCTAGATATTATCTTTTGGGAGTGGGGATCAGGGCAAATTTTTGAGCCCTTTGTTTAAGGACCCTTTTTCTATCCTCTTTCTGCTACCCTGTCAAGGTATCAAAGAATAGGGATGAAATAATGAAAAGAATTACCCTTCTAGGAACAGAGCATGTATATGTATAATAAAAGTGAATATATATTCATTAATCTAACCCTCCTCCCAGGTTCTGGACTAGAATGAAGGTAATATTCGTACCATCCCTCTTCCCTGCTCTTGTCGTACATTGCCTTACTTTTCTTTTGCCATAAAATCCTTTTGCCTTCTAAGAAAATTATACTGCAGCTTTGTGGAAATGAGAGGCTTACATTTAGCGTGGTGCAATTTTCTTTCTAATATGGGGGACACAATTTATGTGTGGAGGAGCTGCTGACTTGTCTCCCTAAAGAGAAGGCTTAATCCATCTACAGCTCATTCTGACCAACTAACTGCCTGGTAGGAACCTCAGTGGCCAGAGTGATTTTTAATTTGTCATACAACAGCCTGAGGCTATGATCAATTCATAACCTTCTACCTCCCTTCCCTCAGTACACATGTGATTTGTTGACGTGTTTATATATCATTCTGGGAATGGAGGCAGATTTTTAAACATTTTTAAGTGCAAAGTGGATTTGAGCACAGAACTGTGCAGTCATGGTTTGTGAATTGCTAATAGGGCACGAGTCTGGCTTAAATATGCATCACATCCTGAGACTTTAATCAATTCCTAGAGCAGACTGAACACAAGGTTTGTCCTTTAGGGACACAAAATGCCTATTTTGAAGAAAGGAATTATAACAAGGAGCACAGAGGCATTCAAGACCTTGATGCTCTTAGCAGCAGCATTTCTTTTGTTTCGTTTTTGAATGAAAAACATTTACAAGAAGGCACTCATGGTGGATTCAGCCCTACTTTTTAAAAAGGATAAATTTAGCCGCATGGCATCTATCTGAAATATCCCATTGTTTGGTAACTGATTGATTCCCAAATATGTGGCCCTTGGGCTACATCATGAAAAATTCCTCTTCTAGGTAACAACTCTTCAAGGCTGAGACCATCATGAAAAATTAATGGATTTGTGAGTGGGAGAAAACAGAATCTTGCTTTTTCTTTTTTCTTTGCTGTCATATACTGTTGTAACACTGATGGTTTCTTTTCCTTTGCAAGTGCTTCCAAAATTCCAGATTTTTTTATTTTTTGTTTAACTTAATAATACGTTAGAAGGCTTTGCAGGTGCTATACCTATGTGTATAGCACCTTCAAACTGCTTCTATATACCGGTATGTATTCTTCAGGGATCTGGCCAGTATCATAGGAAACATCTTAGGCCACCTGGCATCTTCTGCATTTAAGATGTGATAACTGAGATTTAGTTTAAATGACTGGTGAAGAATATTTAGAAAATGGTTGAATTGGGCCTGAAAATCAGATTTTTGGGTTGCAAGTCTAGGGCTTCCCCTGAATTGTGGTAACTATTCATAGAACTAATTCCCTGGTTATGTGCTTTAGGTATTATTTGTTTTTAAAGTAATTTCTTCCTTAGGGTTCAAAAGGCAATGAACCCCCTGATTAAAAGCAAAACAAAAAACATGTTGTGAAAAATGAAAATACATCATAAAAAACGAACAAAAATTGTTATAGAGTACCTGTCATATCGTACCTAGAGAGTTTAAAAACTTTTGAATTGATCTTTTGTATCTCTGTTCCCAGGTCCAACGTTCTCACCAAGCTGATCAGAAATTAGAACAGTTAGAATTTCTCTGTGAAATCACTGTTCTAGAAAGAGTACTTCTCTATAAGTTTCCTTCCATGTGAGAGGAGCTCAGTGACCATATCTTCTCATGCAGTCTGCCTCTTCCTTACTGATCTGGAGGAGAAAGAGTGACTTTGATTGATATATTTGAGACAATGAATGGGATGTAAGCCTACTCAGCTCAGCCACTCCCTTCTACTTTTTGTTGTAGTCTTTCTTCTCTGCTCCCTCAGGGTAGGTTTGTCCCTAGCTAGAAGGGACAGTTTGGGAGGCTTTTCCCAATTCAGTGTGGCTCTGACTGGGTGGCTAAGTCATCTTGATTCTCTGGTTCATTAGCTGGCCCTGCTCAACTTATATCTGTCAAAACATGATACTTAGATATCCGATGTGTGTCACTTCTATGCCTTTTTTTTCCCCCCCCAGATCTTGGTGTGATCACAGAAGTACCATTTATTGATCATTTTTAATGATCTCAATAACCATGGCCCTCAATTTTCCTATCTTTTGAACTACATACTCATTTTTAACTTTGGATCATTTGCCTAAAATAGATTTAACAGTAATAGTAATAGTAACCGCTGATGCTATCTGATAACATGCTGAATGCTTTACTTGCTCTATCTCATTTATTCCACATTGTAATAGTTTTGATGAACATGTGTTTAGCTTTCAGAAAAATGATTGAAATTTGGGTTCAGTGTCTTTGAATTAGAATTCTCCTTTTATTGACATACCAGAATAAAACTGTACTGTCCTCAGCAACAAAGGATGTTCGGAGAGGAAAAAGATTCTGTGCTGTGCCTCCCAAGTCTGTCTTGGAACTGAAGAACTTACTCTGCAAGCATCTGAGAGGCTCTGGTTGTCAGTTCTCAGCTGTTAGCCCCTGCCTGGGATCAGGCATCTAGAGCCAGGCAGTAGGCAACAGTTTAACTAACCTTCCTTCAGTGGTCGGCAATGGAAAGCTGTAGGTTTTTGCACAAAACTGTGACACCATTATTCTCCCTACCTTAGCAAAACATGTTGCCTGCACCATTCTTTTCCCTCATTTGAGTTCAAACCCACATTTTCTTTCTCTATTCATTTTTTGTTCATTCATTCATTGGTTCATTCTCTTTCTGTTCTCCCCATCCCCACCGCTCATCTATTATTTATTTGATTAATATCTTGCTGACATGTTTTTCTTGCCTGTTACTGAAGCTGTGATCTGGATCATTGAATTTTTCCCCATCTGCTTTGACTTGCTTAACCACTGCAATTTTATCCCCTCGTAAATTAAACTCAAAACATTGCTGGCAGACAAGAAGCTCTCAAATGACACTGTAAGTTATTACTCAATGGGGCTCTTCCCCACCCTACCCCTCATGTTTATAAGATAATTGAAAATAATTCTGAGACCATAAAAAATATAGGGGGTGAAAAAGATACTAATATAATTTCACACCAGATTCTGTAGCTATTACGTCTCTTAAAATAAAACCATTCCGGCTGAATAAACTGAGTAAATGGACAAAATTCTTAAATATTTTTAGATTTTAAAAAGTATTTTTCTGGGATTGATGGTGTTTGACAATGAAGTCCAATCCCTACAACAAGATATTGTAGGCTTGTATTTAGCTGTCACAATTGCTCCTAATTCATAAGCAATAAATCCTTAATCATTTGGTATTGATAGAAATTGATATATCCTGCTTATTCAGAAATCATTTACTAAAAGCATTGTCAAATATTCTACATAGATTATCACTTTAAAAGAAAATTATTAAGTTTTCTTACTGAAGGAAATTAAAACAAAAAAATTCTATGATGATTCAGAGTATTTTGCTCTATGGGCACATTGGCTGGTTTGGAATCCCAGCACCACTACATCCCTAAGTATGTCAAACTGTCTAAGCCTCAGTTATCTCATCTGGAAAATAGAAGATGTAATAATTTTCAAACATACAGAATTATGGTGCAAATTAAATAGGAATAATTTATATTGCACACTTAGAATAGTTCCTAGCATATGAGTGTGATTTAAAATATATCCACAATGTTATTGATACTCCTCTCTTCAAGAGGGATGGCTCAGTGGTTTAATAGCTTGTTTTGCAGCCTCAGGGACCAAGGATTGTATCCTGGTCCTGGCCTGTGCGAACCCACATGCTGAACTGGGGTGTGCTTCCCATGTAGGAGGCCCCCAGTTCAGTTCTCACCTCCTCCCGGTTTTGTCCCTGGCTTGATGGGCGTGCCTCCCTGTGGGAGACCCAAGCCCAGTGCCTGCCCTGTGTGGTGGCCCCTGCTCACCTGTGTAGAATGAAATCATGTCAAAAACTGAGGACGTACAACTATAAAGACTGTTCTGGGCCCTCCCCCTTCTTTCTATCTCTCTCTGTCAAGAACAATAAAATAAATCTTAAAAAAAGAAAAATTAAAAGAGAGAGGTAGAACTAGATTTCCATCCCCTTTAAGAGCAGGCTGGACCTAGTGACTTACCGCCAATGAACAGATTATAGAGAAAGTGATGATATTGTATCTTAGGGGTTCTCTCGGGTCACTGGCTCTGGCGGAAGTCAGCTACCATGTTGCTAGGACATGGAAGCTGACAAATGGAAACGTGCATGAACTGAGGAACTAAGACCTTCAGTAAACAATCAGAAAGGAACTGAATCTGACCACCAGTAACAACGTGAGAGAGTTTATAAGCAGATCTTTCAGCCTTCATGTGATGGGCCTGCCCATTATCTTGACTGCAACCTCTGAGAGGCCCAGAGTTAGAATTATCTAGCTGCTGCTTCTGAATTCCTCACAAAATGTGTGAGATAATATTTGCTGTGATAAGTTTGGGGGTAATTCACCATGTCTCAGTAGACTAATACAATATGTGCTCAAGAAATGTTAGGCATTGTTATTATTCATTCATTTTCAGTAGTTGTGAAAGTCCTTTTAAGGCACATGAACATATCCATCTTTTAATTGGAGTCCCATAAAATGGAGGTGCCCATCTCCAGGGCCACAGACTGGTACCAGCCGTTCCCCATCGCTCACATTACTGCCAGTGTGTGACCTGTTAGGAACTGGGCTGCACACAAGGAGGTGAGTGGTGGGCAAGTGGGCAAAGCTCTATCTGTATTTATAGCCATTCCCCATTGCTCACATTACTGCCTGAGCACTGCCTCTTGTCACATCAACAGTGGGCATTAGATTTTCATAGGTGCACAAACCCTATTGCGAACTGCACATATGAGGGTTATATAGAGGTTGTGCTCTCCTTATTAACATTAGTAGAGAGGTTTGACTGCACAGAGACCATAAGAAATCAATTGCTCGCACACACATATTAAAACCCTATCAGTGAGTGGCAAGTGACAATTAAGCTGTATCTGGTGGCAGGCTTTATAGTGGTAAGTGAATTGATGTACTTCAATTATACAGCTGCATATGGTGGCAGGCTTTAAGTCAGAATCTGACACTCCTTTTAGTCCACGCATGACCCATCCATTATTTAATTTACCACTTCTAACTGAGCTTCTTTCCCTCACTGCACACTTGTCTCAGTCACAGTCTTGGTAAGCCCACAAGCTGACCCTAGCCAAACTGTATAAAAAATAAGTTCACTGGAGAACTTCTTTGAAAAGGGGGATAGAGCCAATGATGAGACAGCAGAAGACTTAAGACTGCCAACAACAACACCAAGAAAAAAAAGCTGCATTTAAAAGAAAATACCAAGAGTCTTACATAAATTATGGATTCATTGCACAAGAGATTCACATTTTCCAAGGCAACTTTGTATAATACGTAGTTACCAGCTATTCAGTGAAGCCATGAAACCTTCAAAACCACTTTGCCATATGGAGACCAAGCACCTTGTATTAAAACACAAGCCTTTGAAGTTTTCAAAAGAAAGAAAAAAATAGTAAACACAAAGAACAGAAGCCATCATTGAAGGCCACCACTTTATCAAATGTGTTCGCACTGAGAGCGTCATTCTTAGTGGCTAACTGCACCACTAAAGCTAAAAAGCCCTTTCCTATTGGTGAAGAGTTGATCCTTCCTGCTGCTAAGGACATTTGTGATGAACTTTTAGGAGAGGCTGCACTTTGAAAGGTGGCACATGTTCCTCTTTCAGTGAGCACCATCATTAGATGAATTGAAAAAATAGAAGAGGACACTGAGGCACAATTGTTACAGAGGATTAATGAGTCACCGTGGTATGCAATCCAGGTGGACGAGTCTACTGATGTTAACAGCAAAACAACAATGTTAGTTTTTATGCAATGCATCTTTTAGGAGGATGTGCATGAAGATATATTATGTGCACTTTTGTTGCTAACCAACACTGCAACTGCAGAACAAATCAAGTCTTTGAATGATTACATATCAAGAAAACTGGATGGGTCATTTTCTGTTGCTATATGCACAGATGGAGTGGCTGCCAAGACAGGATGGCTTTCTGGTTTTATGCCCAGGTCAAAAAGGTCTCTTCTGATTGCAAGTCTACACACTGTGTCATCCATAAAGAAATGCTGGCTAGCTGAAAAGTGTTACCTGAACTTAACAATGCTTTGTAGAATGTGATTAAAATGATCAATCACATTAAAGTGCATGCCCTTAACTCGCATCTGTTCATGCAACTCTGTGAGGAGATGGATACACATTTTCTCTTTACACAGAAGTGAGATGGCTTTCAAAAGGTAGATCACTGGCTAGAGTTTCTGAGTTAATGAGAGCCGCTCCAGAGATTTCTTTCAGAAAAACAATCACCACTGGCACATTTAAGTGACACAGAATGGGTCACAAAACTTGCTTACTTGTGTGACATATTAAACCTGCTCAACGAACTTAATCTGTCACTTCAGGGGAGAATGAAAATTGTGTTCAATTCAGCAGATAAAGTGGTTGCATTCAAAGTCAAACTGGAATTATGGGGGTAACAAGTAAACATTGGGATTTTTGACATGTTTCAAACATTAGCAGAGATTTTGAAAGAGACTGAGCCATGGCCTTCTTTTTCCCAGAGGGTTCATGATCACCTATCTCAACTTTCAGAAGAGTTTGAACATTACTTCCCAACCACAAAAGATCCCCAAACTGGAAAGGAATAGATCCATAATCCATTCATTATATAAAGTAAAAAATGATGGTGGCCTTAACTTCATACCTCTATACGTTCTGGATTAAAGTCAAGGTAGAACATCCTAAAATTGCCAGGAAAGCACTTAAAAGCCTGCTTCCATTTGCAACATTGTATCTTTGTGAAGCAGGGTTTTCTGTAGTGACTGCAACCAAAACAAGATTCTGGAGTAGACTGGACATAAGCAACACACTTTGCGTGTCACTGTCTCCCATGATCCCCTGATGGGACCGTCTAATTGCTAGAAAACAAGCCCAGGGGTCCCACTCATTCTGCATTGTGGTGAGTATATAATTATTTTATTATATATTATAAAGCAATAATAATAGAAATAAAGTGCACAATAAATGTAATGTGGTTGAATCATCCAGAAACCATCCCTGCCTCCAACCACTGCCCCAGTCTGTGGGAAAAATGTTACACAAAATTAATTCCTGGTGACAGAAAAGGTTGGGGACCATTCCATAAAACTCTCCACTTGGCAAAAGCTGGACAAAATATTTCATGTTACTACTTTAACCCTGTTGTAAGGTGGTTTCTAAATTTGGAACCAGCTATGAGTTAAAGTCTCTCACTTTCTAAAGAACAGCTTTGATACTTTATTTCCTAGGACAGGATGATAATGTTAGACAAAATGACTGGAGATACCACTGCTCAAGCTTTACTGAGTTCCCAATTAAAGGGGTGACCATGTGTATACTTGCTATGGATAAGTACATTCCACTTATTATAGGTTTATTGATTCCCTCTGATCAGATGAGAACACCAAAGCTCAGAGAGTATAAATGATTTCCTAAGACAACATAGGAATGAGAGTATAAAATATGAATTCAAAACCGGAGGTGTCTGATTTCAAATCTGTTATTTTTGTTACCTGATGCCATTGAGGAAGGCATGATGGGATCAGAGTCCAGGAATTACATCAGGAAACTGCCTTTTAGATAGACTCTTCTGCTACTGAAGTAAGGAACTTAGGTTATTCTCTGTAGGGGCCAATGGTCTTGCATACACACATGTGCAAATGCACACACACACATGTTAAATCACAGCTAGCAGCCACATGCCTGATCCCATCGTGACTACTTCCACATGTATATGGAAGGTCCTGGGTGAGGAACAGCGGAGGGCAGATGAGGGTATGGGTGAGTCAGCACAGCCATCACAGTAGTTACCACAACCATTTTCATGGCACACCTTCCTTGCTGAGAATGGGTCAGGTGTTCGTTCTCCTCCCTAACACGGCATTGATTTACCTGAAGTAATCAAGGTTGTTATAGGGAATGGAAAGGCATAAAGAATAATGAAAATAGCCCAAGAAAGTATTCTGGTGTCCATTAAACATGGAGTTTTAGTGTCATTTCACCACATTGCCCATGAAATAAGATTTTCCAAGAATATTTTTTGTCTGTGAACAAGGAGGCAAGCCTATAGCTTAAACTTATATGTCTTTTTTTTATTTGAGGGGAAGAGAGGGGCTCTAATCCAGTTGTGTTTTTTTTCCTAATAGCACAGACTTTTCTTTCTAAGTTCTTTCTGTCCACTAAGGCATTTGAATGATTTTTTCTTTAATGACTTGACATTTGAAATTTATGGGTTTTGTTTTTAAAGCAGTCATGTCAGCTACCAGTCACTTAAAATTAATTATACTATTTCTTACCAAATCAATACTTGTTATAACAAAGATGCTAGTAAGTTCCAACTACCACCCAGTCACTGGATGTCTGGTATCTATTTAATCTTTGAAATGTGATAAAAAATTGAACTCAGAGGCTAGTGATCATGTGGTGATATGATTGCAGAAATTCTCGCTTAGTAACTCTATTTGAGCAGGTTTATAGCAGGAATGGAAGGCTACTATTCAAATGGTTCTTTGCTATGTATTGTTCAATCTGACCTTGGGATACCTTTGTATAGCAATAGCTAACAGTCTAAGGGATGGGCAAAGTCAGCTATTACCTGAATCTCAGGGTCAGAAAAATTGTGGGATTGGTTCCAGATAACCCAATCTTATTCTGAATCACAAAAAGGATAGTTGGTAACAGAGAGTTTAAAGTACATATATTATCCAAAGAACAGAGTATTTAGAAGAACTGAACATTTTGTTTTCTATTTCTTGACTGAGAGCCGCAGAGGCAGACTTTTGTATACAGGATAGTTGTTACTTATTGTGCCTTCAGATAAGCCATTCATCTCTCTAAGGCTTAATACACTCATCTGAGAATTAGGATGATATTAAAACTACCCTCAGAGGATGTCATGAGGATATAACAAAAGTTAACATAAAATGATTAAAATAACACCAAGTACTTGTTAATCACTCAATAAATGTAAGACTTAATAACAAAAACATAGTAGTAACATCAACTACTGGTGCAATTCACTATTAAAAGTCCATTTACTTTTCAGAAGAAGAACATGGAGAACATGCCATTTGTATTTAAAATGCCAAATGCCATATTATGTGGGAGGGGGTAAGGGGAAGTGGAAGTCCTTGAATGCATTTGAAACAGACCTGCTGACTATTATTTAGTCACCTACCACTGCTGACTTAAGAGCTCGTGCAGAAAGGTTCTGCTGGTCTTTTATGGTTGTCTCGTGTGGTCACGTGTATCTTCTCAGGCTTTGAAGAGCATGACTCTAGAGCACATGCATTCACACAGACCATGATGAGAATATGGTGTCCTTGGTTGACACAGGGTCTAGAATAACCACAATGAGAAACAGATGCCCAATAATTGAGAGTTGACTCAAGTTTCACCACATCTTAATTCTCAGTTGCAGTAGACACAGTCTTGAAACACTTCTTTATTTGGCCTCTGGGACATGTCGGCTCTCTGCTTATCTGTTGACTATTCTCAATCTCTTCATTTGGTGTTCCCTCATCACCTCAATTTCTTATTCTTAGGGTTCTCCAGGACTTAGTATTTGGGCCACTTCTTCTATTGTCTATAACTACTGTCTTGATGATCTCACTGATTTCTACATTGTTCAAACCATCTCTATCATGATCGTTCCAACATGTATACTGCTAACCCACACCTCATCCCTGAATTGGGGCTCTTAATCATCTGTCTACTTGACATATCCACTTTAAGAAGCATTACAAATGTGCTTTGTCCAAACCTAAACCTTCTCCTGCTCTTCCCATGGTCTTAAGTGCTAATTCCATCTGCCCACTGGCTGAGGCCACAAACACCACAATCTATAACTTCACTTTATCTCAGTCTTCACATGACTAATCTATGGGCAAATTCTATCAGCCTTACCTTCAAACTAAACATGGAATCCAATAGTTTCACCATCTCGACTGCTTCTGCCCAAGACCAAGTCACCTGCAGTTTTATAGGTGGATTATTATAATAGCTTTCTAACTATGTGCTTCACTGACCATCTCCCATCTGTGCCCAAGCCAGCCATCTCAGTGATCATTCTAGAATGCTGAATTATCTCTCCTCACCCTTTTTATTCAATTCCTTGAACAGTTTCTCATTGCACTCAAAGCTAAGTACTTACAATGGACAACAAGGCCTTAATGATCTGCTTCCTCTACCCCAATCTCTTCAACATCATTTCTTAATTCTTTCTCTTATTCTGTTGCTTTATTTGACATCTTTCTCTTTGAACAAGCCAGCTACACTCTCACCAGAGGTTTTCTGCATTTGCTGTCCCTTTAACTTCTCTTTCTCTCTTTCTCTCTTCAGTTGGCACATTATAGTTAAGGCCATCACTGAACATACTATATGAAATGGTAAGTCCATTCATCTTCCTACCTTCATCCCAACAGTTGTCTCTTTTCATATTAATATGTTTTATAAGTTTTTCCTTCCATAGCACTTATCACTTATCACCACCTGATTTGATAGGCAAATATATACTGTATAGCCTTCTATTTTTCCTATTCCATCATAAAGTGAACCGTGCAGATGGCATTTATGTTTCACTTACTACTGTATTCCCAGAGCTTAGAAAAATGCCTGGTAAGAAGTATGCGCTCAGTAAATATTTGGTGAATGAAGTGAGTTTATTAAACTGCCATTATTTCTATAGGGGGAACTATTCTTAAAAACAGTGTCAGTCACAGTGTTTTCGCAAGTTGAAAGGGACCTAAGGCATTCTCTGTATCCTAATTTTAAAACCAAGTATACAAAGACCCAGAAAAGAATAGATATTTTCTCAGGCTTTTCAGTAAATTAGTAGAATATTTAGGACCAGACTGTCAGTCTCCTGATTTCTTTACTGAGTCTGGTGCTTTATTTAAATTAGTCCAAAAGCATGTCAGAAGGTCCCAAAGAAAATCTGGTGGGCTTGTTGATGGGAAAAGTATGGACAAGGATAGGACACATCCAGACCTTGAACCACAAGTGAGGATTCACTGGAAATTTAGGGCAAGACTAATTTAAATGGAAAATGTAATTCATAGAGGCTGAAGTAAGTTTTCAGCTCTGTTCATTGAGGATTGATTGGTCCATGTATTCATTCATTCATTGCTTATGCCAGTTACTATACTAGGGACTGAGGAACTCAGTTAAACTATGCCAGCTATGCCAAGGGCTGACATTCTTTTGAGCTGGACAAGGAGGAGACTTGTTAAAAAGTGTGCATTAGGAGTGCTTCACTGGAGAGGGGACAGTTGAATTGAGTCTGGAAAAATAAGTAGCTCTTACCAAGTAGAGAAGGAACAAAAAGGTGGGGAGATTAAGGGAACAGTATGGGCAATATCTGGTGGTATAAGAGTAATATACTCAGAGAGTTGAAACTAGCCAACTAGGTCTAGAGTGGTGAGTTAGTGGAAGGGGTAAAAAGGGAGGAAGGACTAGGAAGGTGGACAGGAGCTATATGTGAATGGTCTATAGGCCTTAAACCTATAAATGCCTTGCTGAAGGAGAGATTTTTATTTATCTATTTTTACTTTTTTGCTAAATTTCAGGGTATTTTGTGCAATTCTGATATTCCATGCATTTTCTTAGATATTAACGATTCCATTATTTTCATTCACAGATTCCAATTCATTTTTCATGTGGTTTTATTCTAAGGAAAGAAAATTAAATTTTTTTTGGTTATGATATGTCACATTCACAGCTGGATTTCAGTGGAGCCAAAACCTGGTTTGAATGTACAGGCATATTGTGAGAGGAGATTGAAAGAATAAAAACATGTCAGTGGTGTGCATTCCAGGCTATAATTCTTTTCAGAGAACAGAAAAAAAAAAATATATATATATATATATGTATATATATATATATATATATACTTAAGTTTAAGCACAGAGAGTGTTTTATTTATGCAATAAAAAACCCAGATGAGGAGCCTATAGTGTAATTTTAAAGTATTGAAAGGGAGTTGTGAAGTTTACATGGTATAAATTACATTGAAAGAAAAGTGTTAGATTTATATAACAGAGCTTTCTTTTAGATTACTATATAAATGGAGGAAACACTGAAAATGCCCAGAAAAATCTTGTCAAGACAACGATTCTTTTTAATAAAAGATGAATGTTCTGTGATATTGCTGCGATTAATCAAATAGATAATATTTTATTTGCATTTGTTTGGTTAGGTGCTAGAATATTTTTTTGTTTTTTACTAGATATTCATAAAGATAGGAACACAAGGTAGCCAGCAGCACTACCTCCTTCCATTTAGCCCACAAATAACCACAGAGACAATAGTCAGAAATTGGACAGGATCAGAGAAAGGAGATGAATTCTTCCTAGATGATTCACAGGGTCAGCTTTAATGGAATTCTGGTCACGTAGCCCAGAGCTCAACCTGTGTTGGAAGTTTAATCAGCTTCCAAACATCAGAATCTAGTACAGCCATGTTGATCCAGGCAACTACATATATAACTTACTTTTCCAAAACTAGGTCTTTATTTCCTTTGTTTGACACAGTATATTGAAAGCTACAATGCTGAGACTACAGTACTGTGATAAGCTTATGTATGTAGGTGCCTCTGTATGTACTTACAGCATTCGAATCACGCACAGCTTCCCTGTTAAGGCATGTCATCTCCTCCCATGCATACAGTGGATACAGAACAGCATTGGATTAGAAGCAGGACTTTAGTTTCCTCCATTTTGGCAAATTATTTGGATACTTCTTTGCTGAAAATAGGGCTCATATGCCCTTGAAGATTTGGACAGGTCACAGGATTCAGTGCTGAACATCTTTCTAGGTGATGAGCCAGATTTGAACTAATTCATTACTTCTTGTAGCTACAAGAGCTGCTCATGACAAGTGCAGCCATCCAAGATATAGAACCCAAGGATTCTGGATACCGGTATATTGTTTTCAATGCTTTTCAGAGAATTCTGGCAAAAATACAAATGCTATTTGTTTGCTTTCTGTCCTCAGTTAAAGGAAACAAATTGGAAAGAGTGTAAGGAGCTAGAGAGATAAGCATCACACTCAAACCTGAGATACACTGTCATTTGTACAACATGTGATACTTAAACATTAGCAATCACATAACCAGACTCAGAGTAAGACCTGAGAAAATGCTTTCAATTTTATTGCCTATTTAGTAGCCAGAGAAACTGATTTTGTTTGAATTTTATCCAGGATTTTAATATGATTAAAAGACCGTTAAAATAGCAGCTTAAGAAAAATGTTTTTGTTTTTTTTAATTCTACTACGAATAGTTTCAGAGTGGCAATGTTATTTACGCAAAGTGTTATGCTTGTCAATAACTATGTGTTTGCCCTTATAGTCTTCTTTGCTCATTCCTGACATTGTAAAAGGAAAACCTGGTTTTCTGAGGTGATGATATTTATAGCTTGGCATCATCAAAAAGCAATTCCTTGCTTATTTGGAATTCAAAGCCCAGTGGGTCTCCCTTGTGACTCATTCTGCATTCACCCAGGGCTCTATGCCTGCCTGCCTGTGCTCTCTCATGAATCCTTAATTCCATTTGAACTCAGCAATGCCAGAGTCACTTTCCATCAACCCGCCCACTCGGATGAATTGCCCCAGCCTCTTCCGTGCAAAGCATCACACTCCTGCTCTAAGACTGATTGGGTGTTGGGCCACTTCACCAAAGACAAAGGAGGTCAAACTCAGCACTTGCGGTTTGCATTTAAGACATAATACCATCGTCATTCCTTCTGATTTCTAGAGTTGACTCTGATGAAATTTTCTGAGGTTTACCTACATAACCTCATGTCTTATTGAACTAGCCATATCGACACTTCATCACTGATAGTGCAATGACACATTAATGATGTGTTACTTTCCTTCTCTATCTGCATAGCACAATAGCTGAAACCAAAATGACAAGAAGCCAAAGCAGACTGATGTGTAGCCAACTCTGTATCATCGCATCTTTCTCATTCTCATGCTTTGCTATCTCTGGGGTGATGGGACGGGCATGGCTGAGTGCTGGCCAGATGTCCAACTCTAGGATTGAGGGCCTGAAATTAAGGTAGGCAGGGTAGCTACTTCAAGGGGTAAGAAGCAGAAAACATTCAGAGAGCAAGCTCGAACATCTTTATACCCCCAAGGCAAGTGCAGGACCAAAACCTGCTAAACTAAGCCCGAGTTTAGTAGCTATAGCTAGAGATAAATCAAATGTGGTCCCTGCCTCGAGAAGTTTACCATCTGCAAGAGGGAACAGGAATTAAGCCGGGATGGCTCAGTGGGTTAGGCGCTCACTTTGCAGCCCCGGGGACTGGGGATCGAATCCCGGCCCCGGCCCGTGCGGAACCATATGCTGAACTGGGAGCTCACCCAGTTCAGTTCTCTCTCTGTCTCTGTCAAAAATAAAAATAAATAAATAAATAAATATTTAAAAAAAGAAAAGAAATTATAGCATAGGATT
>PVKE010006471.1:25314-54316 GCA_004027555.1 Craseonycteris thonglongyai | reverse complement strand
CAACTATGGAGACTGCTCTGGGCCCTCCCCCTTCTCTCTGTCTCTCTCTGTCTCTGTTTCTCTCTGTCAAAAATCAATAAAATAAATCTTTAAAAAAAAAACACAAAAAACTTTTTTAATGGCTTTACTAATTACCTTGATATACTTGAATATACCTGAATATAGCTTGATATACTGGTACCTGAATCATTTCTTCACATATCTACAGCCACTTCTGAACAAAGAGCCATTACTATTAAAATGTCAAAAAATATCACCATTGTGGAGATGATCAAGCCAGGTCCTGGCATAGTTCAATGGATATTGCTTATGAAAGAATGAATGACTTAAGATAAGACATTTAAAAGAGAGACAGAAAGAAAGAATTTAAGGAAAATAAATGATTTAAAAAAATTATGGAGAAAAACAATCCCCAGATCAGCACAACTACAAATAGAATTACCTCACATCTCACCTCAAATTTTTTACTGGATTCCAACTAGGCAGTACCTCCTAACATTCGAAATAAAGTCATACAGTGCAGGGATTCTGATACTTTTTTTCTGTAAGGTATCTCATCCAGAGACAATACACCAGCTTTTGCCCAAATACTACATTCAGAGCTCTGGTGCACAGGTGCAAGTCTCAGAATTGGAGTTTGCATACTTGCCTTTCAATGATCCAGATGAGACAGTACGCAGACTAAGTTCACTTAAGACAGATAACACTTCTAATGAAGATCATGTCCTGTGAGACCTGATAGTCGTTAAGATTGAACAGATTCAATGTCATGGCTTCATGGTAGTAGAAGAAAATGAAGTTTCATGGATTCAGGGATATAAAGCACTTTTAACAATATAAACTGTTAAAGAGTTTTCACATCCCTCTCTATAGAGTTGCACACATTAAACAATGACAAATAAAAACAGGCTCTTAATTTAGATAATAATTGAACTGAAAACTCCTAAAATTTACATATGTTGTGGTATCCAAGTTTGTCCATCAGTACAAACAATAGCCACAGTGCTGAAAAGAAAGTATGAGTCACAATTCAAAAACAAAGGAGCAACAAAATGAACAGAGGAAAGCTTTGAATCCACATGCCACAAAGAAATTCTTTACTTAAAATATTGTTAATGACAGCTACCATTCTGACTTGGGAGTAAAAAGGAATGGTCCACACTGTCTTCTACTCGGGAACAACGTCATTCTAGTCCCCAAATGCCCCTCCCAGACCCATCCACCTCACTGCTCAGCCACCAGTAATATCGTGAGCCACATCCACTAGCCAGCACTGGACTTCTAACAGATCTGAGTCACCCACTCCCCCACAGTAAGAGGTCATTCTCTATCAGGAAGCCCACTCTACAAAGTTCCCTTGTTCATCTCCCTGGCTGCCACCACCGTGGCCCACATAAAGCTATTTCTCCAACCTCAGCAGCTTACCAATCTTCCTCTGCATTCCCCAAAGCACAACTTCAATCTCATCCTAACGCCAAGGCAGCCAACACTACTCAACGGGACACTCCTGTGACAAGGTCCCTGCCTCAGAACCAGTCAACGACAGGAAGCGTCTGGGCCCGGGAGAATCCAGCTCTTGGCTCAACTCCCCTGTGCCCAGCTGAGCGGCTGCCTGTCCAGGAACTAATCACCGGTTACCTCGGAGAAGCTAAACTCTCGATGCCTGCCTCTTCTCCCCAGCCAGACCTCAGTCTGCCAAGTGTACAGACCTCGGGGGAGGTGGGGGTGGGGGTGGGGGGAAAAGACGCATGGCGATGAGCCTTGGGGATCAGGCACACTGAGGCGCCTAGAATTCTAAACGCAAGCCCCCCACATCCACCCCGCTATGGCCAGTCAGCCTCCAGGGTGTCTGCATCAAGCGCTGAGCCAACGTCACTAGAGTTAAGTCTCCGTGCCCCTATGACTCCTTTCCTCGGCTACAAAAATCTTAAATATCAAGCCACCCAGGCCCCGGGTCGAAGTTAAGACCCCCGCACCCATCCACCCCCACTCCAAGCCTCCAGCCACAGGAGTTGCTCAGGTCGGATCCAGCACCCAAAGCCCCAGGCCGCCGGGGCCAGGTTGGTGTCCCAGGCCGCTGAGCGCCGGGACCCAGGCCGTGTCCCCACCGGGCGCCCATTGTTGCGGGTCTTGGCGGCCGGAGCGGGGGAGCCGGGGGCCGGCATCGGCACTCACCTCCCGCGCGGCGCCTCCGGGGCCGCAGCGGGCCAGGCGGGGCCGAAGCGGCCGCGCGTTCCTCTGCGCCCGCCTCGGCGGTGTCTGCGGCGGCGGGGGTGGAGGCTGAGGCGGGAAGCAGCCGGCAGGCCCGGGCGCCGCAGACTGGCTCCGACCGAGTGTCGGTCTTCTCTGGCGGCGGCGCTAGCAGCCTCCGCTCACGGTCCGCGCCAGAAAGCGTCCCCCTCCCGGCCCGCGCACCCGGCCGCCCGGACGGGAACACGCTCCGCCAACAGGAAAGTTCCGCTGAGAGCCGACGGAGGCTGTTCTAACCCCGGCGCCTGGGGGACTAAGTTTCCTCCCTGGTTAGCACCGTCTATGCTACAGATGACCGTTTCGCGAGTGAATGCGGCACGGAAATCCCAGGCCGGACTTCACCTGGGTCCGACGGAAAGGGTTTTCACCCCTTCGGCCACCAGAGAGGCGCGCTGGCCATCCAGTGCTTCAACTGAGTCTCGGTTCCTCCTCATTCCTCACTTGGGGGGGTTAACCTTGAACGCTTGTTATAGGATTGAATGAGATGATGAAGGTGCTATGGGGCTCCACCTTGGGGCACGGTCATTGCTGATGCTACCAATGATGATGGCTACTATGATACTCATCGCCTCCTGCAGAGGTTTGCGCAGCCCCAAGGACCCCAGAAATTGAAGCGCACCGTGTAATCGTGTTTCCCCCTCTACACCCCCACTTGACTGAAGCTCTCTTCAGAATTCCCTGGAAAAGAAGCAGGGACTGGAAAGGCTTTCTTGATCATTGGCACTCAAGGGGAAGTTAAGGGTTCAGATTATCCTCCCTCAAGTTTGTAATTGCTGCCATGTGGGTTCCATCCAGTTAACGAGAAGAGCTTAATTGTGTCAGCTCTCTCCACTACAGCCCGGGGTTCCTGTCTTCCTCCTCTTGTGAATATGGGAGAGACGAAGAAAAAATTCTGAAAGGATTTTTTAAAATATATATATAAAGGTTTCGTATTCCTTATAAAATCAAGGGGATTAAAAAAAAATCCTTTCTCCTCTCTACTCCCCTTTTCTTCTGGGCTGTCACACCTCTAGACACCTCTAGATATCAGACATAACTGTAGTTATTTTGGGAGCAAATTAGGTTATAAAAATACAAGTGTGTGTTTCCCAAACTATCACTGGGAAATGAGATCTGTGGAAGGCACTCCAAAAAGGATTATAGCTTTTGCATGTTCTCCAATTTTCCATTCTCACTTAGCCTCTTGGCTTCTGAGACTCAGGAAACTTTACCTTGATACTTTTCTCCCTTGTCTGAAGAGACTTTCCAGAAAGGCTCATTTATATCAGCCACTGGCACCTGAATGAAATTATGTCACTGTGTCCCACACATACACATGTGGATTTTCACTTAGCTTATTTTCTGGAAGTAAGGAAAGGGTTATACCTGTCTAATGTCATTGTGGTAGCCATCTGGAACTGGCAGCCTCATGGGTTAGAGAGCAGCACACTCAAAACCTCTGGAGGTTCTCTGTTCCCTCCAGAAGGGGACTTCATCTGATTCATTTAAGGGACAAAGGATGCCTCAAATGCTGGTTCACTTCTCTCAGCATCCTGAGGTCAGATCAGCACCAAACCCCTCCCTGCCCTAGGCCTTGCATTTCCCCAATTTGGCCTCTCTGCTTGTACTACCTGTGTGATACACAGAATGGATATTGTCTCAGTTGAAGTGGTTCCTGTGAGAGCCCTAAAGATGACAAAGGGAGGGGAAAGAGACCAATGAAGCTGAGAAGAAACTTGAGAAAGAAGTATTATTATTTATCTCCCTGCCCCCCCCACCAAAAGACCCAATACACTACCACCAAAGACACCCACATCTACCTTCCTCTCTGTCACTGAGGTAAAGCAACCAGAGCCAGGACTGGCTCCCCGGTGATGGAAGCCCCTTTCCATTCCCTCCTCCCAAGATGACATCACTGTTCTGTGACATTGCTGTTCCCTTGCCTTCCAGGAGCTTCCCGCACAACTTGGATAATGTTCTGCCCTCACAACTACCTTTGGGGATCATGGTACCCTCATGTAACCTATAGGAAAAGTCCTCTGAATGGTAATAACGTGCTTGCAATGGTGAGAAAGAAATGGGAAAATGGCCATGAACACTCTTTGGAACATATGTGCAGGTTTATTTTGTTCAGAGAAAATGTGGCTAACATCTTTGCTGTTTCAAGTCAATTCCACCATCTCCTTCTAGAGATTTTAGGCTCTTATCCATGTCTCCATGAGATTCAGCTGCACTTTTGCAGTTATCTTGGTTTTAGCACCTATCTCCTTCTTATTGGAACTGTGTCTGAGTCCTCCAGATGGAGCCAGGTTGGCTCATCTCAGTAGCCTCAAAGTCCGCTATAGGACTGAATTCCATGTGCACATATTAAGCAGGATATTAGGGTTGTCCACAGCCCCCATGTGCCACGAGGGGATTCAGTTTCATTCAAATGACTCCAGGGATTTGTTATACAAAGAAGAAAGGTACACAGTCCCTGAGGCTCCTGAGAGACACAGGCACACAAACACAATTAGAATACAGCCTTCACTCCTGTGTGAGCAAACTATCAGCAGGGGTCCAGAGGAAGAAGTATTTCGTTTAGATACTCCAGGGGTCTAATCTCCCCTTCGGGTGCTCTTCACCCATTTCCAGGTCTTATGCTACTCCTGTAGCAGACACCCAATGTGTTGTCACTCAGTGGGTGCTCATTAGTGTGTGGTTGGACCAACTCAGGACACAGGGCCACCATTCTCTCTTGCCAAATCTCAACTCCCAGTTAATAAATTTCACTCTGCTTTAATGCTTGGCCCAAATGTCATCTCTTCTGTGATGTCTCCATGAACTTGACAGCCAGTCTTTTTTTTCTGGGCTTTCTGGGCACTTCATCCCACAAATATTTATTGGGCACATTCTGTTTCAGCCCTGGAGATAGAGTTATACAACTTGGCCTTTGTCCCAAGAGCTTATGTACACTGGGGGAGGCAGACCATTCTCAGGCAGCTACACCACTACAAAAGGAAAGCAAGGAGTAAATACCCTAAGAGTTGCAGGAGACACCTATGGGGTCTCCTTAGGCCATATTCCCCTTTCCAAAACTGACCACCCACTGGGAGTGAGGCCTGGAGAGTATATTTGTGCTATGTGTCTCACTCACCCAGCAGAAGCTGATTGGCCTAGGGAGAATTCCTAATTGCAGATGGATTCTATAACCCAATATATAAACTTGGAGTCAAATTTCAAAGATGCAGACAACTATGAAGCAACCAGTCAGAGGGCACTGGCCTGAGAATCCCAGAAGAAGGATGGAAGGAAGGACCAGGGTTCTGCCTGTGGATCCAAAATATACCCTCCTTTGCTTCTTACAATCAATTCCTTGTTTTGCTTAAAGGATTTGGGGGTGGTTGGGGGGGATATCACAAAGCCTCTAACTGAGGCAACAATGACCAAGTAGGCTCCCAACTTAGACTGGGGTAAAAGGAGCAGTGGAGGTAGGCAGGCCAGGGTAGGAACAGGAATGGGAATTGGGTGAAAGACAGAAAAGAGAATTCTGACTGGGGAAACAGCATAGGTAAAGGCAAGAGGTGGGAACTACATGAGTAAAATTAAAAGAAGGGTTACCAGGGCCACACAACCAGAGAGGGGTAGGGTCAGTTCTAAGTCAGAATGTACACGTTCCTTCCCTGGGGCTGATCCCTAAGCTTCTGTCCTGCCTTCCCTGCCATAAGTTCTCTGGTGTGTGTGTGGCAGGTTAGGTGGTGTGTAGGTAGGTGGGTAACAGGGGGTCCCATGGCTTCTAGTCACAGCAGGGCCCAACCCACTGGGCTCCCAGGATCTCAAGTCTCTCGGCCCTACTCCAGGGTGAAGACCACCATACCCACATCCAGTTCAATGCCACTATCTCCTCCTAGACCAGTGGTTCTCTCTGTTTCCTATGTGAATTAGTTACTTGGGAAGCTTTGGCCACCAATGATGTCTGTGCCCCACCTGGAGAGATACGAAGTGAATTGATCTGGAACAGGGTCCTGACACTGGTAGTTCATAAAAACTCCACAGGTGGTTCAAAGGTGCAGCCAAGACTGAGACATTTGTGCTAGCCCATTGGCTTACTGACAGGCCTTCCTTGTTCATTCCCCAGGGCTGGTCCTAGGAGGAGTCTGCTCATCTTTGCCCTGCCTCCCTAGACATAAGGGCAGAGAAGCCTTTGCTCTCAGCTACAATGTAGTGGCTGCCTTTTCTGTAACCAGGGCACCATTACTCTGCTCTTCTGAGTTTGTTGTTCTCCTGAGAGTAGCCAAGGCCATGATACTTCTCACAGATTCTTTGCAACAAAAGCCCCTGGAATCCAGACCTGCGTGGCTTGTGGTATGGGGAACCCATTTTGCCTGTGTCCCTCTGCTCTGCCTCTTGGGGGGAGGGCAGGGTTTTCCCTTCACCCAGGCTGCCCTGAGCATCTTCTGGCATGCAGGTGAGGCTGGCAGCCCCATACATTAAGTATGTCCTGCATTCGGATAGCGACAATTCTGGAGGCTACAAGGGTTTCAGAAGAGAGCCAGGCAACGTTGATTGTTACCTGGAGAGAGTCTCCTGTCTCCTGCTTGCTGAACTCAGGTGCAGAAAGCTACGTGATGTGCTCCTGACTTAGGATCCTTGCGTCGACTACTGGCTACAGAGCCTTGGATGCTGATTTTTGGAGCCCACATGAAAGAGATGAAGTTGGGAGCAGAGGGCCAGGTCAGAGGTGGGCTGGGGCAGTTGTGAATAAGCTGAACCAGAACCAGGAATTGGACATGGTAGTGGGGCACGACAGGGCAGGGCTCTGAGGTGGCCACAACCCATGGCATTCCTTGGCTTGTTCTCATCCTGCATAAAGCCTGGGCTTTGAAGTCACAGATTCAAACCTGGAAAGGGCTCAAAACCCACATACATGGCTTTCAAACTGACTTTCTTAGAACTCAGTACAGTATATGCTTGCCTGGGAAGCAGGTGAGATAGTCAAATGGAGAATCAAGGATGGATTGCACTGAGTGGAAGATCTGGTCCCCAGTCAGAGATCTTAAACTCTTTGCCATGGAACATCCAGAACATCAGTGACCAGGACCTTTATATGTACTCAGTTGGGGTGGGACACTCCTACCTCCCCCACCCTGCCTCGGGGTCTGAAGGGACAGGGGCCAAAGACCACAGTCCCAGGCCTCAGTTATTCGCACCTCTGGGCAGTGACCAAATCCTCATCTCCAGGTTTCCGACAGACCCCCAACCCCCTACAACACGAGCCCCTCCAGATCCCACACCCCTCTCCAGAGTCCAAAGGCTACTTCTGAAGTCCCCAGGTAATTCCCATTGGCTGTCTTGGTCCCTGGTTCAAGGGGCAAGCAGCCAGCTTTGTGACTTCACAAAAGTCTACCTAGTGACAACTTTGGGCAGGGTGAAGTAGGAGCTGGGCAGAGTGCCTTCCCCCAAGGAACATCACATGACTTTTCATGGAGAGACACCCCCACCCCTGAGGGAATGAAGAGCAACTACCTCCTTGTAAGAGCCCAGGAAACCCTCTATACTTGGAAACACCTCTCCTTGATGACTTTGGCTCCAACGCCTAACTGGGCACTCCTGGCTATATTTGGCAATATCTGTCCAAGGCCCAGGCCCATGTAAGCCAGGCGTGGGCATGGGCAGGAAGGAGCAGGTGTGGGTCTTTGACCTTGGAGTTGGGGGTCAGAGCAGCCTCCTCCCATTCGACAAGGCCATTCTTCTGTAGGCTTTTCTAAGTAAAAAAACTGATGGAGTGGGGAGCTTTATGTGACCCAAGTCTTCCTCAGGGTCTACCTCAGCAGTCCCCAGGGTACCTACACATGGATCATGCCAGAGATCCCTGAATCCTGTAGAAAGGTCTTGTGGCTACAGACAAGCACCACCAGAAATCTCTCCAATGCTGACTCCCGGAAGGATTTATGATTCCAGAAACTAGAGGCAGGGGAGCTCTGGGCGTGCTTTCTCCTTGCCTTCCCTGCACCTGTTCCCCTACCTCTAACTTACATGGAGCATAGTTTCTGGGCAGGGCAGGGCCCCAGGAGCCAGCAGGAATGATAACTGGCAGCCAGGCTAGGGGAACTCACAGGTCTTGGGGGTACCTAGAGATCAGAGTTTGGTCCTCTTTGTACTATAGCCCTTCTTTGTGTTGGGGCAGGTCCACTGTGAAGGTCCACTGGTCATCGCATCTGGACTCTACTTTGATTGACATCACCATCCAGCCAGCGAACCCCAGGGAAGGAAGTGAGTGTGCTTTGGGCAAGAGTTCCAGGTGCTTCATCCCAGTAGGAGGCAGAGTCTATGGCTGGTGTGGGGAGTGTGATATGTCTGGCTACATATCCCAGGGGTTCCTTGGCCTTGACTGCTTTCACTTTGATTGGCAGTAGCCCTTGTAGGTCTGAGGAGGCCTAGGAGCGGCTCCTCTTAAATCCACCCTCTGACCCACTCCGTTTTGAGTTCTGGGCTGGGATAGAGATTGGACAGGTGATCCCCAAGATAATTTCACTACTTTCTGGTGCTTCTGAAAAGTTATCCTACTGTTTTCTGGTAAAGAACTCATTTCTCATTTAAATGCGGAAAGCCTGAGTCCTTTCAGCAGGCAGTACTGGGTGGCAAAGGAAAACCAGCCAGGGCTGAGGCAGGTCTGGAGAGCTGCCGTGGGGGACAGCCACGGACCAAGAACAATCATAACATCACCGAGCTAGCACTTCCTGCGTGCCCGGCCCCATGCTCAGCAGGTCACACGCAATATCACATTTAACCCTCACACAGGGCTTGAAAAAAAGTATGCCATGCCCATTTTCCAGCCAGGGAAACAAGCTCGAGAGGTGAAGTAATTAGACCAAAGTCCCACAGTCTCTAAGTGGAAGCACCAGTATTATCAGGAGGCAGTTCTACTTGCCTCCAAAGCTGGACTCAATAGCTGACCTGTCTCCTTCAGCAAACCCAGCCCAATAAAGAGGAAAAACTATTTTCTCATCCCTGGCCATCAGCAGTAGGGTTAAAAGGAGAAGGGGAGAATTGAGCCTGCGATCACCTACATCACCAGCTTTTGGATAAGGGGAACCTTGTCTGCTGGGTCCATCTAATCTTTAATGAGACCCCCTGGGAGGCAGCTATTCTGACTTGTCTCTAGTTTGCAGGTGATTTAAATGAGGCCCTGGGGGCCCGCAGGAGGGGAGCCACAGGGGTCTGGGTCTGAGCAGTGGTTCTGAGGTGGGATTGCCGCATAACATAAAATGGCCAATTCGATTTTCATTTCAGATAGACGGTAATTTTTTTTTTAAGTGTAAGTATGCCCTAAGTGTTGCAGGGGGCTCTTCTGGGGGCTCCTGGTTCTGGCTGGGGCCCTGGTACTAGGAGGCACGGCTGAGAACCGCAGGCCCCTCTGTGAAGTTGTGCCTGTGGTAACAGGAGGATGGGCTGGTAGGAGCACCTGGTTCCGGTGAGTCTGGAAGTAGGTGCTGGGAAGGATGGGGTGGTGGAAGGGTGAAGAGCCATAGGAAGGAAGAGGGGGGAAGAACCCTGAGGCCAAGAAGACTGGGTGCTATTGCTTTTCTTACCCATGGCATGGCTACTCCCACCCCAGTGCATGGCCTTGCTTGGGGGTGAGTGGAGCACACCAGAGCCTGGAGCCCTTGGGGGCTGCTCTTGCCCTTTCTCTGCCACTGGGCAGCCCTGCAGTCACCGCTCCTTGTCCTCTCAGATGGTGGCTGCTTCTTTCTGAGGCATACATGGGGGTGTGCACAGGCGGAACATGGGTGATAGAGTCCAGAGATGGAGAGATGGTCTTCCAAAGAGGCCAAGGAATCCCTTCCTAGTGACTCAGAAGCAATATGCCAGACCAAGCTGGGTGTGTGTGTGGGCCTGGATTTTTCTGTGGCATTGTGCTTGTGTGTACTTAGATGTAAAAATGTTGGCTGTGCCAATGCGCAGGTATACATGCCACCCTGTGAAAGGTCTCAGTGAGCGTGCTTGGAATGTGTGTGCAGCCCAGAAAACCTGGGTGCTGTCCTTTCCCCTTCCCAGAGTGGGGGTCTGGGAGTGCCTACAGGTGTGTGGCTGTGTGTGTGTGTGGGGGGGGGGGGTAGGGGAGTGAGGGCTGGTAGGAGTAGGAGGGCTGCAGATGATACAAAGCAGAGATTCTAGAGGGAGCAGCTCCTAGACAGGCCCTGTAGCTCCTGGTCTGCTTCCCCATTTCTCCTGGGCCCTGGTTTCTCCAAACTCTCGGGTCACCTATCCAGGACCCAGAATGGGTTTCTGAAGGGGAGCAGTGCCATCTGGTGGCAGGCTGAGGATGTGCCAGGAACATGTGAACTGGACCCTGGGTTCCCACAAGGACTGCTTTTCAGGACTCTACCCAGGGGAGAAATCACCCCCTGCAGTGACTAGACCATGGACAGAGGGAGGGTATCTAAGGCTTGAACACTCTATCCTATGTATTTTGGGTTCATGGCTCAAGGTGGCAGGGCAGGAAAGTCAGCTGAAGGAGTGACAGAGGATAGGCATAACAAAGTTAAGAGTCCAGCCTCTGGACCCACGAACCTGGCCCCATTCCTTGGGCCACTTCTCTGTGCTCAGATTTCTCATCTGTGTGGGTGGCTAACTGTAATCTACCCTGTGGAGTGGCAGTGAGGGTTACATGAAAAAGTATAGGTTAAAACACTTGGCTCAGAGCTGAGCCTGCTATAAAGTTAAAGGAAATGGATAGTGGACTTTATTGACACAGGCACATTTCCAGAAGCACAGAGAAGAGAAAGAGCTCTGTGTCGTGGCAGGTGAGAGGGTTGCAGAGAAGATACATGTCTGCATCACTGTGTCTGAGCGGCTGCTCCACGTTCCACACTTCAATGAAGGAGGGAGGTCTCTTTTCTGGAAAGGGGAATGGGGTGCTGTGGGAAATGGAATCAAGAGACCCAGCATTCAAGTTCTGGCTAGCTTCTTATTAGCTAGAGGACCTGAACATGCATAGCAGTAGCCTTGCTGTGTCCTCTGCTCTCTATGTGAAAATGCTGGCTCTGAGGATGCCATAGAATTGCACAGAAACTTGCTTAGGTCTCCCAGAAAGATAAAGGCTGGGGAGATAAATGGCAGGGAGAGATTCTGCTCAACTGTCCACATTTCTGTCATATCCCCACAAAGGGATCACTGAGTCAGTCAGGAATTGTTCTGACTCTGCTGCTAATTGGTTGTGTGATGTTAGGCAAGCCACTCACTCTCTCAGGACCTCCCTTTTCCAGCTGCAAAATAAAGAAATTTAATTAGATGAATTCTGAGGTCAGCCTGGCCTTCATTTATGTATGGCCTTTTGATTTTTTTCCTTTTTCTCTGCCTCACATAGAATACCTAGGATAACTATTTATTGATCCTATAGTCTAGGTCTTGAATAGAATGACAAAGAAAAACCAGAGCCTTCTGTTTAATGAGTGCTATTATTTCTGATATGCTTATGTAAGGTAGGGCGACCAGACATCCCGCTTTTGGCGGGACAGTCCCGATTTTTGGAAAGAATGCACCACAAGCTAGGGAATGGCGGGAGATAGACCAAATTTTTAATCAAGAACACCCCCCCGTCAATGGTGTCGCGCTTTACCAATGTTAAAATCTGGTCACCTTAGCTTATGGGAAATATTTTCTTAGACCCTGACATGTTCTAGGAATAGTGGGGCAAATGGGAGAATGAAACAAAGGCTCTCTCCTGTCCCAGCGGACACAATAAGGTACTGAGCAGGTATCAAGCGCTTCCAGTCCTGACTTGGAAGGACTCGGGTCTCTCCCTTTTCGCTTCCGCCTTCTGAAACAGCCAATGAGTACACAGCAGTGCGCGTTCATCCTAAAAACCTACGAATCCCAGTAGCCACTGCACGGGGTGATGACCCCATGCTCCTATTACGACGGGTGGTCCCCGCCCCTGGAAGCGGAACTACATTTCCCAGACAGCTCTGGGGCTCGTCGGTGCCGCTCAGCTCGCGCTGGCCTTGTCCTTCCCGCCTACTGCCAGCGACCCGCGCGCCAAGTCGGAGGACGCGCGCGGTGGCGCGCGCGCGCGGGGCACGTAGCATGCGAATGACGCACAATATGTGGGCCGCCCTAGAGTCGTGGTCGCGCCGTGTGTGTGAGGGAGAGTGAGTGCGGGACCTGAGGCGGTGTGTGTGAACTGTGGCCGCTGGCGGGGTCAGGGGAGAGCGGCGGAGCCGCCCGGGAAGGTGAGTAGGGAAGGGAGGAAGCCGGCTCTCGGGGGAAGGCGCGAGGGGACAGGGCGCGTGGCCCGGCGGGCGGGAGAGTGGGCGCCTGGCTGGGGGAGGGGCGGCACCTGCCTGGGCCGCGGGCGGGGAGGGGGCGGGCCGGGCCGCCGGGGAGGCTGGGCCGGAGGCCTGACTGGACTTTTTTCTCCTCCAGATTCTTGGCTCGGGGGCGGGGCCTCCACGTTCTTCCAGTCCCCCCAAAGAAGCTTCCTGAGAGTAACTCTTCCGCCCGGAGTAGGGGGCAGTGGTGTGCCCGCCCCTACCTGTAGGAAGGGCCTCTCTTATGTCCTTTGGCCCCTTTTCCCGCTCAGTCCCCGCAGTCTCCGTTTCGTATGGAGTTGAGGGGCTCCATCTTCCCTACCGTACAGCGGCCCCTTTCCCAGACTTGTCTCCGCCTCCAGCTCTAGTCACCTGGGCGGGCTTTTCCCTCCCTCGTGCTACCTCCCCCTGCACCCGCCTAGCTCTCCAGACCGGGCGAGGGGCGGAGCTTTCCGGGAACTCCTCCCACCCCCTTCGTGGAGGGGCGGGTTGGGTGCCCTGAGGTGTGCGGGCCCTGCAGAGTGGAGCGAAACGTCGGAGTGCCCTCCAAGTTTCCCGGGAGCCTATTTCCGTCGGTTATAGTCGTTTTCCAGTGGGATGTCATAAGCATTTGCTCAATTCCCTCTTTTCTTCCTGGAAATTTCCTCTTGTTGCGGTGTTAGCGCTCGAGTTTCGCATGTATTGAAGTAGTTTCGAAGCACCTTGTTCTTTTTGAGTCCCAAATGACTCACCGCTGTCCACATCTCAAGTTGGCCTCAGTTTTTCCCTGTGTTTTCAATGAAGCCCTTTAATTAGTTTACATGTTTTAATTATTAACTTGCATTAGTTTCATATTGTTTTAAACGCTTTGTTAATGTAGAGTGAGAGGTTCATTGGCAGTGTCGTCCTGTAATTTTCTTTTTCCAGTTTACTGAAGTGTACATTTAAGGTTTATGTATGTTTATGTTTAGACTCTTTAGGAATCGATATATATATTTTTGCTTGATGCTTTCAAGATTTGGGTTTTATGTATAGCAGTTCTTCATTATCCATTTTCGAGTAGCGATATATTTTTGGATGTTGAGATAATATATAATTTGGGGAATATAAAGGAAATTATGCTCAAAATCTCTTGAGTATTTGATGAGCAGTGTTTTACTGTTACCTGTTGTACAGTTGTGAAATTTAATATAGGAGGAATCTGGTAGAATGGACCACATGTTAGCCTGAAGTGGTTGAAGTTGGTTTATTATCAATTCTTCTATGTTGTCTTTGTACAGGAGGTTGTTGTGGATACTAATAGAAAATTGTTATACATAATCTTATATTTTATATTAATTCTTGGGTAAGTTTCACTTAAATATCCAATTTAGATTTTTTTTGTGTTTTTTTGTTTTTTGTTTTTTTAACGAAGAATGCTTTCAAACATTTGTTTCCGGATTGTAACCTTATGGGAGCTTTCCTTAACATGGACTCTTGTTTTAGATTTTGGGACAATTTTTGCTGAATAGGTCATACAGTATTGTGTTAGAAGAGGACAGATTTTATGGTTTAATTAAAAAGTTACAGAAGGTTACAAAATAGTTGAAAAATGGTAGAGCTAGGGTAATAATGCATGATGAAAAATCTTTCTCCTACCTTTACCCTTAGAAAGTCAGTTACCTGCCACAAAAATAATACTCTCTATTTCTTGTATATTCTTCCAGGGAGAGAGAGACACACACAGAGAGAGAGAGAGAGAGAGAGAGAGAGAGAGAGAGAGAGAGACACACACACACACACACACACTCTCTCTCTCTCTCTCTCTCTCTCTCTTTTGACCATGTATTTGAGAGGTGGTCAAACTAGGAATGGAAATGTTTCTTCATTTTTTCCTACTTTTTATTATGAAAAATTCCAAACGTATTAAAAACTTGAAAGAATAGTAAAATGAACACTTTATCCATCCAAACTCAACAATTGTTAATATTTTGCCATATTTTCTCTGTATGTGATGTGGTATATATTTATTTTTTGGAGCCATTTGGAAATAATTTGTAGACACATTACCCTTAAATACTTTGGCAGTCATCCTTTAAGGATAAGAACATTCCACATATTTTTTGTTGGGCTTTATGTTATTCCATTGTATGGACAGTATTATTATATTAATCCTTACAACAACCATTTTCACAGATAAGGAAGTTGAGATTTGGGAAAGTTAAACAACTTGATCTAAATCTCACAAGTATGTCTTTAGAGTCAGGCTACAGATGCTTGAAATCCTTTTCTACCAAATAACAATTGGTTGGTCTTGGGGTGGCCTCTCTGAGCCCATTTCCTCATCTGTAAAAAAGGGAAGAAGGAGAAGCCAGGATGGCTCAGTGGGTTAAGCGCTCACATTGCAGCGCTGGGGCCCGAGGATCGAATCCTGGCCCCGGCCTGTGCAGACCCATGTGCTGAACTGGGAGCTCCCCTAGTTCAGCTCTCTCTCTCTCTCTCTCTCTCTCTCTCTCTCTCTCTCTCTCTCTGTCAAAACAATAAAAATTAAAAAAATAAATTTTAAAAATGCAAAAAAAAAAAGAGAAGGGTGGTTGTAAAAATTCAGAAAAATATACCGGTAAGTGAATTATTTAGCCATTACTGTCCTATATTAATATTCACCAGTTGGTAACTATTATGTCACTATGGGACAGGCTATAAATTCTATATTAAAGAACTCACTTTAAAACATAGTGAATTGAGTAATGTACCTTCACTGTCTTGTGCATACCAACGTGACTGCACCTTTTCATAGTCTTTCATTGATAGTAAAATGAATTACTGATATTTATTTTTAAAAAATATTTATTTATTTTTTAATTGGTTTTTTTTTTTTGAAAGAAAGAGAGAGAGAGAGAGATACAGAGACAGAGAGAGAACTGAACTGGGGGAGCTCCCAGTTCAGCACATGGTTCCACATGGGCTGGGGCCGGGACTCGATCCTCGGTCTCCGGCGCTGCAAAGTGAGCGCTCAACCCACTGAGCCATCCTGGCTTCCCCTAATTACTGATATTTTAGTCAATTATGAGTTTATATTTTTCTTGGGCAAGTGATTATCCCTGAAGTTATAACTAATTCTCAGGCATAATTAATCAGAAGTTTTGAAAATGATACCAGAACTATGTCTAAATTGAACTAGAAAATTTTAGTATTTTAATGCCTTTGAATCGACATTTATTAGAGATAGTATTTTTTTAAAACTGCCTTTATGCCCTTCACTAGGCTGATTGCTTAAGTTTTCCAAAATGTCCCTCTTGGAACATTTCTTTTTCATTAAAATATTGCAAAATTCAAATACCATGAATTAACCATGAACTTTTTTAAAATGTACAATTCACTGGTGTTTAGTAGCTTAACAATGTTGTGCAATCATCACTGCTTTTAGTTCTATTTTCATCACCCCAAAAGGAAAACCTTTACCCATTAAGAGTCATTTCCTATTTTCTCTTCCCACAAGCCCTTGGCAACCAATAGGCAGCTTTTTGTATATGGAGTTACCTATTTTGGATGTTTCATATACCGTATTTTTCGGCATATAAGACGACCGGGCGTATAAGACGACCCCCTAATTTTACAGTTAAAACATAGGTTTAGGCCTATATTCACTGTATAAGACTACAGCCTCGGAAGTGGGGGGGTAGTCTTATACAGCGAATATAGGCCTAAATCTGTGTTTTAACTGTAAAATTAGGGGGTTGTCTTATACGCCCGGTTGTCTTATACGCCGGAAAATACGGTAAGTAGAATCATACAGTGTGTGACCTTTTGTGTCAGGATTCTTTAACTTAGCATATTGTTTTCAAGGTTCATAATAGCTATAACATGTATCAGTCCTTCATTCCTTTCTATGACTGAATAATATTGAACTGTATGAATATAACCACATTTTGTTTATCCATTCACTCACTGATGGACATTTGGGGTTGTTTCCGCCTTTTAGCTATTGTGAATATGCTGCTTTGAACATTTGTGTACAAGTATTTGGAGTGGAATTGCTGAATCATATGGTTATTCTATGTTTACCGTTTTTTAAAAAGCTTTTTGAAGAGCCACCAAACTTTTTTTTTATATTTGTCGTACCATTTTACATTACACCTGCTGCATACATTCCGATTTCTCCACCTTGCCAATGCTTACTTTCTTATTTTTTGGGTGTAGTCATCCTAATAGATGTGAGTAGTATTTTGTTGTGGTTTTGTTTTTCATTTCTCTAATGGCTAATGAGGTTGAGGATCTTTAATGTGCTTGTTGATCATTTGTATATCTTCTTTTAAGAGATGTCTGTTCAAGTCCTTTGCCCATTTTCGAGTCAGTTTTTGTTGTTGAGTTGTAGGACTTAATGTATATATTCTGAATACTAGATCCTTATGAAATATATGATCTGCAGATATTTTTTCCCATTCTGTGGGTTGTCTTTTCATTTTCTTGATAATGTCCATTGATGCACAAAAATTTAACATTTTGAAGTCTAATTTATTTTTATTTATTTTTTAAAGATTTATTTTTATTGTTATTTGACAGAGAGAGAGAGAGACTGACAGACAGACAGAGACAGAGACAAAAAGAAGGGGAAGGGCCCAGAGCAGTCTCCATAGTTGACAGCACTAGTTTTCCATATAGTTTAACTCCATAGGTGGGCTCAGGGCTGCGCAGGGCAGGAACTGGGCCGGGAGCCTCCTGCATAGGCCCCGGCAAGAACTGAACTGGGGGCACACCCCAGTTCAGCATATGAGTCCTCATAGGCCGGAGCTGGGATTTGATCCTCAGGCTCTGGGGCTGCAAAGCGAGCACTCAGCCCACTGAGCCATCCCAGTTTCCCCTATTTATTTTTTGCTTATGCTTATCATGTCATAAATAAAAATTTCTTGCCAATTTCATGATCATGAAGATTTTCTGCGATGTTTACCTTTAACAGTTTTATAGTTTAAACTCTTAACATTTAGGTCTTGGATCCATTTTGCGTTAATATTGTATATGGTGTGAGGCAAGGATCTAACTTCATTCTTTTGAATGTGGATATTGTCTCAGAACAAGTTGTTGAGGGATCATTAGTCTTTCTACTAATGGTCTAATGGTCTTTCAAAGATTCTTTCCCTATTAAGGGTCTTAACACTTGTTGAAAATCAGACCGTAAGTGTGAGATTTTATTTTTGAACTCTCAATTCTGTTGTATTGGTATATGTGTCTTTCCAGTACCATACTGTTTTGATTCCTATAGCTTTGTAGCAAGTTTTGAAATGAAAAGTAGAAAATCTCCACCTTTTTTTGAAGATTATTTTGGTTATTCAGACACCCTTGCAATTGCATAGGAATTTTAGGATTGACATTGACATTTTTTTTTTAAGATTTATTTTATATTTGATAGAGACAGAGAGAGACAGAGAGAAGGGAGAGGGCCCAGAGTGGTCTCCATAGTTGTGCATCATCAGTTTTCAACATGGTCTCGTTCCACACAGGTGGGTGGGTGAGGGCCACGCAGGGAAGGAACTGGGCTGGGATCCTCCTGCATTGGAGGCGGGCCCCCTGGAGCCAGGGGTCGAACCGGGGGATGAGAATCAAACTGGGGGCCTCCTGGATGGGAAGCACACTCCAGTTCAGCATATGGGTCTACACAGGCTGGGGCCGGGATTTGATCCTCGATCCCTGGGGCTGCAAAGTGAGCTCTTGACCTGCTGAGCCATTCTGGCTTCCCTGACATTCACATTTTTAAAGGAAGGGTCATTAGGATTTTAATAGGGATTGCACTGACTGTTGGCCACTTTGGAGAGTTAACAGTTATTGCCATGTTAACAATATTAAGTGTTTTAATACATGAACATGGGATGTCTTTCCATTTATTTAGGTCTTCTCTAATTTAGTCAGGAATGTTCTATACTTTTCAGTGTATAAGTCTTGTGCCTTTTTGGGGTAAAATTTTTCTTAATAGTTTATTCTTTTTGGTGCCATTGTAAATGAAAATTTTCTTAATTTACTATTTGGATCGTTCATTACTAGTGTTTGTAGCAATACAGCTAATTTTTGTGTATTGATTTTGTACCCTGTAACTTTGTTAATTTATTAACTCTAATAGTCTCTTTTTTGGTGGATTCTTTAGGATTTTCTGTATATAAGATTATGTCATCTGTGAATAAAGATGATTTTTACCTCTTCCTTTCCAACTTGGATGCCTTTATTTCTTTCTCTTGACTGACTGCTCTGGTTAAAACTTAAGTACATTGTTTAATATAAGAGGTAAAAGTGGGCATCCTTGTTTTGTTTCTGATTTTAGGGGGAAAGCTTTCAATCTTTCACCATTAAGTATAATGTTAGTTGTGGGGTTTTTTAATACCCTTTAATCACGTTGAGGAAGTTCTCTTTTGTTCCCAGTTTGAGTGTTTTCATCACAAAAGGTTGTTGGATTTTGTCAGATGCTTTTTCTGTATTAATCAGTTGATCATTTTTTTCTCCTTCATTTTGTTAATGTGGGTGTATTATATTCATTGATTTTTTTTGTGTTGAACCCCCCCCTTGCATTTTTTGGATAAATCCCAGTTGGTCATAATATGTAATTCTTTGTGTGCTACTGTATTCAGCTTGCTAGTGTTTTGTAAGGAATTTTTATTTAGAGTTTTTTTTTTTAAGATTTATTTTATTATTTTTGACAGAGAGACAGAAAGAGAGAAGGGAGAGGGCCCATAGCAGTCTTCATAGTTTTATGTCATCAGTTTTAGTTTACTTCCACACAGGTGGGTGGGGCAGCAGGAACCGGGCAGAGGCCTCTACATGGGAGTCATGCCCCCCCATGAGCTGGGGGCCAAATCGGGGGCCTCCCACATGGGAAGTACACCCCAGTTCTGCATATGGGCCGTGGCCAGGACTCGATCCTCAGACCCTGGGGCTGCAAAGTGAGTGCTTAACCCGCTTAGTCATCCCGACTTCCATTTGTGAGGAATTTTGCATCTGTAGTCATAAAATATATTGGTGTTTAATTTTCTTGTGATGTTTTATTTGGCTTTGGTATGGAGGTAATGCTGGTTTTGTAGAATAAATTAGGAAGTGTCCCTACTATTTTAATTGGAATAATTTGAGGATTAGTGTTAATTCTTTGTAAGTGTTTATTTAAATTATTGCTTCACCCTATCCCCCTGGCTAGAACGTCTCAAGATTGTCCAGGTCATGAAAAACAAGGGAAGACTCGAAAACTCAGACCAGAGGACACTAGGGAAACATTGACAACTAAATGCAATGTAGTATCTGTGATGAAATCTTGTAACAGTAAAAGAACATAAGAAAAGCTGGTGAAATCTGAATCAAGTCTGGAGTTTAGTAAATAATCATGTACCAATGTTGGGTTTCTGTACCACTATAAAATAGGGTGGTGACATTAGGGGAAACTGAGTGAGGAGTATATAGGAGTTATATCTTTGAATCATTTTATAATTCTAATATTGAAGTAAATTTATTTTTTAATATTTATTTATTTTTAATTGTTTATTAACAGAGAGAGAGAGAGATACAGAGAGAGAGAGAACTGAACTGGGGGAGCTCCCAGCTCAGCACATGGTTCCGCACGGGCTGGGGCCGGGATTCGATCCTTGGTCCCCAGCGCTGCAAAGTGAGCGCCTAACCCACTCAGCCATCCCGGCTTCCCCAAATTTATTTTTTAAAATGCATGTATAGTTGGTAGTTACAATAAAAAATACAGTCTGAGTTTTCCTAAGCCCAGATATCCATATTAGTCAGTCATACTTCCAGCATTTTCTTTTTGCAACTGATTAGAAAGCCTGAAAATGGATTTTTCTCTGAAGAAAAGAAGCCTTTTAACTTTATTTTATTTATTTTTTGTTTCTGGAAATATTTGTTCTTTGGAGTAAGGGGCAGCCCAGGTGACATGAATTACTACTATTAGAATTGCCTCTGCTTTATTAAAACACAAATGTTTACATTTTAGAGAGTTGGTGGTGTCATCTACGTATTTCTTTTGGTCTTATGGCAGATATCTTTAGAAGAGTGAATAATAATCCTAGATGAACCAGTAATCCTTTTCTGGTATCAAACATTTTATAGAATGGTTGCTATTTCAGTGAAAATACACATTTTGCATGGTAAGATCTGACATTTTGATCCTAAAGCTACTTTGGCAAAGAAGTTGATCTATAAATTATCTAAACATTTGGGTTTCATTTAATCCCTTTTGAAACCCCTTGTAAACCTCTCTTCCCTAGGTGTATTTCTCATGTGGCTTCTCCACAGCTTCTCTCAGCTCTTTGTCCTTCTATACTTTATTCTATGTATGGTGTATACGAGGGCAGTCCAGAAAATGTCCAGCCATATAACCGTTCTCATTATTGTGACAATGGTTGGATTTCTTTCTGGACAGCCCTCATAGGTATGTGCATTTTTGAGGTGAAAGGGACCATAGCTTTTGTCTGATTTTCAAAGAGGTTCCTGATCCTAGAAAGCTTAAGAACTGTGATTTCAATCTGGTTCCATCTCATTTGACATTGAGTACGGTAAACTGAGATTGAGAGAGGTGACAGGACTTGTTCATCATGACTTGATGAGTATCCAGGCTCCCAATCTCAGGTTTCTCCTGTACCACACATAAAATTATCTAAAGGGTCCAAGGGCTAAATCTTCCCTTCTTTTAATTATTTCTTATGCTTGCTCACCCCTCTTTTCTCTCCTCACTTTTCTTTTTGTAGGAAGTATGTCAGGTTCACTTGTCTGTCTTCACTTAGTGTTGCCTTTTTTTTGTTTTTGATTCCTTAGGCCAAGCCATGACGACAGTAGCGGTACATGTGGACTCCAAAGCTGAGCTCACTACCCTGTTGGAACAGTGGGAAAAGGAACATGGCAGTGGGCAGGACATGGTACCTATCCTTACCAGGTATGAACAATTAACTTTCTTTAAAAATTTGTTTTAAAAGAAGGAAACGATGGAATTCTAAATTGATTTTTTTTTTTTTTATTTCAGAACTAATCTTTATCTCAACTATTTGAAGCTCTTTAAATTTCTTTCACTCAGGCTCTTTGTTCTCATTCTCCTCTATGGGTCCCCCCTCCGCCTGTTTTAATCCCAGGGCTTTGTGATTCTCTTCTCTCTTCATTCTAAATAGTCTATCTAGTTTCATCCCTGGTTATGATTTAAAACACTATGTTAACTTTCACATCTCTATTTCTATTTCAGATTATTCTTTTTTAAAATTTCAGATTCATGTTTAAGCTCTTAGTTTTACACATCTTTACCTGGCTACTCCACAGACACCTGAAGCATGCCATGTCCAAAACAGAGCTTATTGTGTTCATCTTACCTTTCTCTTTGCTCACAGCTATGCTTTTCTATTCGTTGCCACAGTGTAAATGGTTTTAATCTAAAAAAACGGAAAACTGTCCTCCCTAGTGTATTTCTCTACCAGCACAATGTAGTCACCAAGCCCTGAGGGTTCTGCTTCCTCTTCCTCATTCCCACTACTACTTCCTTCAGTAAGTAGCAGTCGTTTCTTGACTGGCACATTAGGCAGTGTGCATTATCCCTCAATCCAGCTTACCACCTTCTAATACAACCTCCCCTTTGCCGAAAGATTCATCTTTCTCACATGCAAATCCAATTGCCATACTTGTGCTCATGATTCTTCCCCTGCTCTCTTTTCCGTGGAATAAAAGGTAAACTCAGAATGGCTTCTGAGGCCATTTATGCCATTTATGATTTGGCCTCCACCTCCTTGTTCTGCCTCATTGTGTTGATCTTCAGTAAGGAATAGTACCACATTTTCTAGTGTCTATGCTTTTACAATGGCTGTTTCTTTGACCTGAAATGCCTTTTCTTGGTGTGTGTGCCTGGCAAGCTCTAGTTCTTTCAAGAAATAGTTTAAAAGTCATGTCTGTAAAACCTTCCCTGACTTTGTTGTCCCTACATAGGTTTGGGCAGTCCTTAAAAATTTTTTTTAATACTTCTAGCACTCATATATACATATGCTATGTATATCATATATATGTAAGAATTTCCTCCCATTTAATATCTTACCACATGTACTATGATTTTTTATTTATTATTTTTTCTAAAGATTTATTTTATTGTTTGAGAGAGAGACAGAAGTGGGGAGGGCCCAGAGCAGTCTTCATAGTTGTACATCATTAGTTTTTTGACAATAGTTTCATTGTACACAGGTGGATATGGGGCCGTGCAGGGCAGAACCGAACTGGGGGCCTCCCTCATGGGAGGTGAGAACCTTCGCCACCGGTTACCAGTTGCGTCGCAGTTCAGCATGTGGGTTTACACAGGTGGGGGCCGGGATTCGATCCCCAGACCTCGCAGTTGCAAGGCAAGCACTCAACCTGTTGAGCTATCCTGGCATCTCAATATAATTATGTTTTTAAGTATGTCTCCATACTAAATTATAAACATTTGAAGGCCAATGCTACACCTTTTAATTGCTATCTCCTCAAACAGTGACTTGTCCACTGCCTAATATATAGTGTGGGACACAATTTTATTGAATGAATGTGTTAAGGAGGAGAGAAAGTAAAAAATAATGACTGGGGAGGGAGGATGCTTGTGTTTTTTTTCTAGGCAGGAGGTCACTGAACATGGGAATCTTTAACATCTAATCTTTGAAATCATAGTGAAAAAACTTTTTGTTTATGCAGTGATCTGTTCTTTAGGGATAAAGAGAACTGTGATCTTATGAAAGTTTAGATAGGAATACATGCTTTTGTTCATAATTGTTCTTGATAACATGGGGAACATGTGAAATTACAGTTTTTTTAAAGCACAGAATTGTTTCTAACCCATGGAAAGTGAGTTTTAATTTGTAGAGGCTTTGGAGATTAAGAACTAATCACAAGGTACTTGAAATGCAGCCACAGTAAATTAAAGAATCTAAATATTATGTAGTGAACATGTGGATTATTGATGTAACTGAAAGGAGGAGAGGGAGTCATAAATGGGGATAATAATGTTAGTGGTGGATTTGCTTAATTGCTCAAAAATGGTTTTTGTTTTCAAGGCTATTTCACATTTATTAATCACATTTGACCGTCGTCTAAGATGTTTAGCAATGTAAAGCCTAAAACGGGCATGTTTTTAAGGAGTTAACCTGGGAGACAACTACCTGATAAGAAACAATGCAGATGATACAGAATAATATATAATGAAGTGTAAATCCTACAGTATGGTTTATAAATATTGTAAAGGTTATGAGAATGGAAAGAACTTCAATGAGTCAGTTTCTTTTATTCACTCAGCTAATATTTGAGGACCTTTTGTTTGTCAGAACCGTAATTGACACTTCTCTGAACTTCAACTTCCTCTTTTGTCTCTAAAAGTATTACTGAGACTTACATAATTAAAAAAAAAAACTATCCTTAGAGCTACTTGTAAAAGACTGCAAAGCCAGGCAGTGGAAAGCTAAGATTAAAATCCTGGGCTTTAACTCCAATTCCAGTGGGCTTTCTAGCACAAAAGGTAAAGTTTCCTTGTACTTGAAACAGGGACTTGAATGATGGTAGAATATATATAGCTTGATGAAAAGCAGAGAAACAAGGTTTTTTAGGAAAAATGAATAATATGACTGAAAAAAGCATTGAGAAGAGAAGGACCTGGGGCATGTTTTTGTGTCAGTGAGAAAATGGTCACCACCAGAGTTGAGGGTGAATATAAGGTAAGAATGGAAAATAAAGTTGTATGGAGCAAGATTGTAAAAAGATCTTCAAGGTTAGGGAGTTTAAGAGATAGGAGGATGAATTTAAAATATAGATTACTTTAGATAGGGACAACTTCTACCATTCTTCAAATTGCAGGTGTGTGAGTTCACTGGGTATTTCCTGAAGTATCTTACCCCCCTCCCCATAACTGGCTGCAGGTTTGGGTATTTTGGTATATTCTATGCGAAGCAAATGAATTTTAGTCTTACCTATTCTTGGATTGACTGTTAATTTTATGATTTTTTTTTTGACAATTTTCCTAAGAAAAATGTATGACTGTTTGTAACTTTGATTTATTTTATTTATTTTTTATGTTATTTTATTACAGTCAAGCCTTTGACTTGATTCTGTGAAAAGGGAATGTTTGGGCCAAGCTATGTGAGTTTAACCCAGGTTCTGTGCTGTTTTTTAAAAATATATACTGATGTATATTCAATATATTATATGGTCCTCTGCTTGATAGATTTTTTTTTTACCTGTAAGACCATCACCCAAATTAAGTTATAGAACTTGAGTACCACCTCATTCTGCCCCATTCTAATCAGTATCTACCCTAAGTTGTTTTTGTTTGTTTTTGATTCTTAGTTTTCATAGTAATATCACCTAAATAGCTTTCACATGTCAAAGTCAGGCTTTGCTCTAAGACAGAGTACATATATTAACTTAATCCTCAAAGAAACTCTATTAAGGTAAGGTCTTTTTCCGTCATTCTACAGATGAGGCACAAAGAGTAAAGTAACTTGACTAAAGTCACATACAGTGAAAGATGTGAACCTTGGACATCTGGCTCCAGAATCCATGTTTTTAATTTCTTCTGTGCTTTATTGTTTAGTTTCAACTGAAGATACTAGTAGATCTTATAATATGTAATTTTAAATATATTTTATGTGATTGCCCTTTGTGGTAAAGAGAATTTTCAGAGTTTAGAGGGAAAGGTAGAAAGAGGTGAAGGCTTTTGAGGCTTGATGGTGAAAATATACCAGAGTCGGTATAAGGAAGTATGGCTTTGTGGAAATGAAGCATATAGGAGAGTTTGAGTTAGGACAACATGCTAGATCTTGGAGAGTGCAATTGTCTTGTATTTGATTGTCATTATAACAAGATTTAAATGTCAGTCTTGCTTAGGGTACTCAAAAAGTGATTTTTCTTATTTCAGAAAGAATGCATGAATGAAAAGGAACTATTCATGAAACAAGCATGGGTGACTCAAAGCATTCTGAGTGAAAATAGCCAGATACAAAAAGAGTATATGGCGTTCCATTTATATGAAATTCAGGAATGGGCAAAACTAATCTGTAGTGAGACAAAGAAGATGAGTGGTTGCTTGGGGACAGAGTTGGGACCTCAGGTGTGGGGGAAGCATGTTATGGGCAGAGGTAATAGAACATGGAAAGGCCCTGAAGCACTTCTGCACTTGGGCTCTTTGAAGAGCAGAGAGAGCTATGACTGAAGCTTAATGAAAAATGGGTAGAGGTGTAGAAGTTGTTAGAGATGCGGACAGGATCCAGATTATTGTAAGCCATTTAGTACCCAAATTATTGTGATGTAAATCATTGGATATTGGAGAATGAATTGTCAGGTCAAGCATGGAGCAAGAAGCAAGGAGACCAGCTAAAGGGCTATTTTGTAAGTAGTTCAGGCAGTTGATGATGGTAGTCTGGACAAGGATAGGAGTGGTCAAGATTTAGAGAAATGATTGAAATCAGGAGATACTTTGTAGGTAGTGCTAACTGGAATTATTGTTGCAGGGGATGAGGAGAAAAGGAAGGTTTTAATGATGACTCCTAGGTTTGGCTTCTGAGAGAATGGTGGTGCTATTTTTTGAGACAGGAAAGGGAAGAAGAATAAGTTTGGGAGTAGAAATTGTTTTATGAGATGATTGTTTAGATCTTTTATGATCATCAGGAAAATATCCTTTTTCTAACTTTTTTTTTCCTAGCTTTTTGCTTTTATTTTACACCTTGACGATTGAATTAACTATTGTAGGTGGTGGTACGTGTTTTTATATACTGGTCTAGAGTTGACTTTGTCTTTCTTTTGTACTAGGATGTCTGAATTGATTGAAAAAGAAACTGAAGAATATCGTAAGGGGGATCCAGACCCATTTGATGATCGACATCCTGGTGAGGCCTATGTTCTCTTAAGAAGCTTGGTTCTAATTTTCTTACAAAAGAAAGTTGCTGAATAGAAATATTTTTAAATAGCATTTTTTACACTAAGTTTTAAGACCTATTATTAAAATATTGCTCTACGTGGGGGCAGTGAAGAAAAATCAATGCCTGGAAAAATTGAAATAGTCAATATTTACAGGTCAAGTAGAAGGTAACTAACTTAAAGGAACTAAATAATATAGGTATATCATATTGACTCATTTGGTATGATTACAAAGACTTAACAAGAGAAAAATGTTCTCTCTGACTTTTAAACCATAGATGTTATCTTCTGTGCTTTCATCTTTCTGCAAGTGACAACTATTCTTTTACTGATAGGGAAATGTAATTGAGAATGCATTCAGTGCCTTGCTTTTAGTAATGAAGTTCATATTTGGAAACTTGACTAATAAACAGACTTCATGATGTCTCCTTTAGTTTTTTTACAGCTAAAATATGCCATCTCATGTAAATTTGGTTTTATTTTGGGCTGTTAGAGCCATGACAACTCTGACATGGGATTTGCTGTAATGCAGAAGTATATGAGACCTAAGACTTTGCCATTTATGTTCTAAGGTAGATTACCAGTGGGCAAAGCTTAACCCTCTTAGTGCTACTTTCTGCCAGCAATACTAGCAAGAAATGCAAAGGGTAATTTAATGGTCTACATATGAGCCGATATATCGGCCTGCCGCACTTTTCGCCTGAGATGCAAAAGCCAATGTATTGGCCCGTCACACTAAAAGGGTTAAGTCATGTGTGGGCCCACACTGTACATAAACTTTCTGTAAAGCTAGAAGCAGTTCTTTGTGGGTAAAAGAGTCTGACATTTTGGATGTGGAGAGATAGTGAGAATGAGTGGGAGTTAGAAAAATAAGATTATTTTATACCTACCTGAATGTTTTATTTCTATTTTTTAGACATTTCTCAAATGTAAGTAGCTTAGGCATTCCAGATTGAGTGTCCAGTTGTTTATGTGATGTTACTTTCTACTTTTGTCCTAGACATCCCTACTTGTGACTTCAGAGGACTAGTCTCCAGTTTAACCTAACCCTTCAGTAAGGCAGTTGGAGCATAAAAAAGTACAAAAGTGAATGTGAAATAAGAATTTTATTTAATGCATGGCATTATGGAAAGAGTTAGATGACCAAGATATTGCCTTAGAAAAGATGAAATGGTAATGAGGTAGAAAGGAGAGACAGAAAGATATGCCTTTTTTCAACAGAAAATTTTTTTTTTCCTACCTACCTTTATGTTAAGCAATATTTGTGATTAGGAGTAATTTCTATTAATAAAAATAAGGGTCTCCGTTTCATTTATAAACATAGAAAGCTGGTAATCTGAGGTCTTTGTTTGTTTTTATAATACTATTCTCTAACTTTTCTTTTTGTAACTTTGGGAAACTAATTACAGCTTGGTAAAAACTTCGTATCAGCAGCTTACATCTTTTTTTCATCCTAAATTATATTCTTTGACTAGATTTGCCACTCTGTTTTGAAAGGAAAATTAAATTAGATTGTATATGTTCAAAAATAAACCAATAATTCTCCTAACTATTAACTTTTTTTTTTTTTTTTTTTTACCTTTTGGCTGTGTGTTGAGTAAATCCTAGGTCCCTGGTCTCTTTTCTTTCCAAACCAGTAGTTGGGAAATGAAGATGACCAAGGTTACTGTATCTTTAGAGTTGGTGGTTGCTTAGTGGGATCCTCTCCCACCCCAGGCCCCGGATGTCATTATAGGTTTGAGGACACGTCTCTGCTGTTGTTGGCATTGCAGTTGAAAGGGAGATTGGACAGGAGTCTGTCTTTTCCAGGTCACCCATCAAAAGAAGTTGTGCTTCATACCTTTATGTGGCTGGGAAGTCGGGTTTTCTTTTTCTTAGGCTCTTTTATGATTTTTTTGTATACCTTGTATAGATTTAACGATGCTGGCCTTAGTCTAGTGCTCATTTGTTTAATTTATCACTGCTGTACAGGCAGTGTGCTGGGAGATAGGGAGAAAGAGAGCAGTATCTCAAGTTTTATATTGTCATTTTTAATTTTAAAGAATGTTTCTTAAGAAATCTAATTCATCAAAATAATCTTTTTGTTTCTGTTCATTTTTGCTGGCATTTTAACAGTACTTATAAACAACCTGGGTGCCTTTCAGAGGTCTGAGTTGCTTGACTGGGATGACTTACTGATTCCTTTGTTTGTTCCTCCTTCTTTTGGTAGGTCGAGCTGATCCAGAGTGTATGCTGGGCCACTTGCTGAGAATACTCTTCAAGAATGATGATTTCATGAATGCAGTAGGTTTGCTTCTTACTTTTCTCCAGATTATCATCAACAGATGCTGCACCTTAACTTTTTTGTAAATAGTTTGCTTTCTCCTGAGGCCTTGACAAAGTTGGGAATAGAGTGGGTAGATATTTTTTTATTTGGTATTGGCTAGTGAAATAAGAGTAAGCATGGGGGAAAGCCGGGACGGCTCAGCGGGTTGAGCGCTCGCTTTGAGGCCACGAGGACCGAGGATCGAATCCCGGCTCCGGCCCAGGCAGGACCCACATGCTGAGCTGGGGAGTTCCCACAGTTCGGTTCTCTAACTGTCTCTGTCTCTGTCTCTCTCTCTATCTGTCAAAAAGTAAAATAGAAATAACTATGCACTGAA